>VZRZ01001146.1:711378-727056 GCA_013398175.1 Climacteris rufus
TTTTTTTGGCAGGGAGCATGGTTGGAACTTCAAGTTCAGCCAAAATAGACAATAAAACAGTAAGAAGGCATAATGCCAAAAATGCAAAGGCAGCAGCGTCCAGAGCATAATTCCACCCTTTTTTCTGTCCCCTCCCCCAATGATTTACAGAGGAAAACGTAAAAAACAGAAAACCTTCTTTGTCCTAGAATGAACTCATATTTTAACAGCCTACAAACATCTCAGACCCACTGGAGGCAAGCTAAAGAATGATATTGCTCATTTAAGATGACAGATTTTTTTTTTTAAATCCATATGTTTTATTGTTATGTTCTTTTGAATATCCTACTTTGTTCTCCTTCTTGGGAGGAAACATTTCTACGAAGTAACAACATGTGGAATCTCTCACACAACACAATTATGAAATTTGGTTCAAGAGTAGCCTTTTTTCCTTGTAGCTCATGATACACAATTTTAAACAGTATTCTCACTGGAAGTATGCCTGTGCTAGCCTCTAAGCTCAAACAGTCCCAATTAATTTAAAAATCTCATTTGCTGTAGTAAAACTGAAATTTTTTTCAGGCGGGTCTAACTTGCAAATAATGCTATGAAAATGATGTACAACAACCAACAAATAAGTAAAGCTTCTTTGTGAGGATATGTGCAAATGTTTCCTCACATTTTCAACAGGAAGCCAGGCAGGATGGGTCTGGGGGAAGGTCTGGAAGCTGTATAGCAAAACTGGAGGGAAAGACAAAAATAGATTTTAAAGAGGATATTGTCTTCCTTACTGCATTAATCCTCGTTTGGAATTAGAAGCTAACTATTCAGTGTTTCCTTTCCATCGTATAAAATTGAACCTATGTAATTTGCAGAAAATATCCAGAAGCCGCACAATGCCTTCTATTTATTAACGAGAGTCAAAGAACTACCTCTGCAGAAGCTTGTGTTCAACTCGGAAACCAAAAAATGGCAGAGCAGAGGCAAGTTCCTTTATGTAAAAAGTGCAAAGTGCACCTGAAAAATAATAACCTTTTCTTTCTAAAGAGAGGAAAGAAAAAAATAACTATGACACATGCATTAAAAACAAAGTGTTAGTTGAAGACAAAAGACTTTTGGGGAGGGTGAAAAGTATTTTTGCAAGGCATTTGTGGAGCCAAACATTAGAAATGTGTGTGACTGGAAGGAAAAAGACAGAAAAGACCATCAAATCACCAAGAATTTAAACAGATGGTTTTCTGAGGAACTGTGGTATGAGATCACTTCAAACAGGTGAGGCACTTCAAACACTTTAAACTGGTGATAAGAAATGGCACATCAGACTGCGCTAGGGAAAATACAGGTCTTCCAGCAGGATTAGTAGGAGCACAGTAGAATCAACAATGGGGGTTAAAAGGGAAAACCCCCCCAGCTTCTCAGTTAAGTTTCATGGCTGTGACATTTCAGGTTGCCATGTTCAGACAAGAAAATGCAGCAGGTACAGTAAGTTTAAACACAAAACAGACAGCATCTACATAAACTTGTTGCAATCCTGCAAATAAAATGAGGCAAAATGAAACAAAACCCCCACAAAACTTCACACTCCATGCAGACAATCAAGAAAATAGACCAGAAAGGAGGAAACTATTGGCTGCTACAGATTATTTTTAAAAACCCTGCAATTTTATAAAGATGAATGATAGCTTGCCTATTTGAATGCTCAATACACAAGTATTTTCATGAGAGATTAATCTTGCTCACTGTCATGTCAAAAACCACATGAAGTTAATAGGGCAAAGATAACACAGCAATCTGGACTAATGTGGATTTCTAAAATAAAAAAATTAAGAAAAAATCACAATGGAAGGCAACAATATAACTGATAAAAATATATCCACTAGGATGCCTATGTTTCTAGAGAAAAAAAATTAGGGTTTTGATTATTAATAGCCTGGACACAAAGCCATCAGCTTCATCTGAATCATCACGGTCTCTTGTGAAAATTCAATTTCCAGTCCGTCCTGTATCCATTCTACACAGGAAGTCCTGCTTGCTGCATGGCTGAAGGGAGCTGTAGTGGTGTGTTAGGAAAATGCACTCAGCAGCACAATTCCCGACTATTCCAGTATCACTGCTTGCCTCCAGCCTGGCTGGGTGCTGTGGCACCTGGATACCCCTCAGGCTCAGCACTGCACTGACCAACGTGTACTGATTTGAGGCAATTTCCAGCTGGTTTGCATCCATATTTGTCTCCAACCACAAGGCTGACTCCATGTACAAAGGAGTGCATATAGGAACAGAACAAATTTTCAACCACTTTCTGAGTTAATTTCTTTTTTAATTGTCAACTTATACCCCAAACTTCACTCCAAACTGAACTCTGCTTTACCCCACAGCTAAATAGGTCAGCCAGCAGTTCTATCCTGAAATTATACACCAGAAATAACAACCATTAGTACAACAGAATTAGCGTGACCCCTCAGGATGCTACAAACTCAGCCCAGCAGCTGCGCTGGGGCATTAACACCATTTTAGAGCTGAAGAATGTAGTTGCAATACGCCCCAATAAGAAATACCAATCACCTTCGGGTCTGTCAATGCAAAGGATGACCACATCTTAAGATCTGCAGACAGGTGCTCAAAGTGAGGGCTGTTTGTAGTTTGGGTTTGGTATTGATGGCAGGTGGGGTGGGGGGCAGTGTTTGGTTTAGGTTTTATTTTCAGGCTCTTTTTCTTTGTTTCACTGACTTCTGATCTACGTTCAAACCCGGGTGGGAAAGACAGCACATTGGAATCTACGCTGCTTCTGCAGGGATGTTAGGTGAACGGGCTCATTAAATTCCAGGAGCAGCAAAGGAGGAAGAGAGCTGATTTTAGAGTTGATCAATTCTGACTCTAACAGGACTCACTCAGCATTAGCAAAAACCCTGTGTGTGTTTATTTACCGGTGCCATGTTCTCTGTTAACGACCCAAGAGGAAAGAAAGCCCATCCCCACATACTCTTTATCAGCCTCAGGAACACACTGTTCAAACGACAGCGGAATGGTTAAGTGGCCTAGTGGGCCTACAACCAAGAAAGAGAGCTAAGACCAGAGGAATGGGAACCAAGCCAATTGTCTAGACAGCAGGCAAAAAAACATGCTGGCTAAATTTAATCAGCTGCCTCCTTTACTTTGTAAAGTGAATGGGTAGATTATAGACAGGGTGACACATAATTTGTGATTGAAATTGCTTGTTTAATCATAATTTAAAAAGAGATGAACTTATCCCAGTTCCATATCCATCATTCTTACATGTACACATAAACCAAGAGCCATCCTAACAATAAAGAGCAGCTGGTGAAAACCTCCAGCTTCAGCAGTGGCTCTGCACTCTCCATATCTTTTATAGATCCTCTTGCTGATCCCCTCACTTGCCTTCACAAGAGAAAATGCAGCCCTTTTTCAAGCTACCGTAAGTTTTCTGCTCTTCACAGAGGGTCTTTTAAGATTCAGAGTGGCAGCTTCTTTCTTGAGAAGGGGGCAAAGTTGGCAATGGACAAATAACATGATTTATAACATCTCCTGACTAGGATCCATTGCCCAGACTGTGGTACAGAACAGCTGGCAGGACAGTGAACAATAGTTCTTACTAGAGGTCTGCTATTTAAACCCAGAAACTACATCCCAAATTTGATCCAAAGCCCTTAGAGGAAACATGAAACTTTAAAACTTTGGGGGAGGTGGGGGACAAGCACAGGGAGAAATCTTCCTTTGGTGGTATAGATGTGTGAAAGTCTTAACACCCAGTTTAACCCATCTCTAAAATTCCAGGTGGAATTCATGATTACAGACCTCATGCCATACATCACCAGTGGGATTGGAAACAGGAAAAAAAGGAACATTAGTAATAGTTACAGCTAAAGCAGAAAACTATCAATCCCAAAATGGTGTTAATGTAATTTTTTAAGTTGCACCTCCCACTACCATTTCTTTGTCTTAAATTACCGAAATTTGAGAAAAAGCAAAATGAGTTGATAATCTTATCTCCAGTCACTTTTAATCTGTAACACAGATGCTGAAAATCCCAGTGGAAACTTTAATGAACATTTGAATATTAACCAATTCTGTTGTTTAAATTTTCAGCTCTTCACATATTTCGATGTTGCTGCTCATGGCAGCAAAAATTACTCTCAAACAACTGTATATAGAATTGACAATTTTTTGCTTAAATCTATTTTAAAAAGTATTCAAATGAAATATTAATGCTCAGTGAAATAGTCAACCTTGTAAAAGTAATAGCTCCCTTTGATTTGGATTTTGTTTTTTTTAAGAAAAGTGGAATTGCTTTATAGTACTTTCTCACGTAGCAGTAAAATAGTATATTATGACCTCTTTTAGAAACAGAGAATGGTTTAAACGACCATCCATTGTGAGGATACTGTATAAACAGTTTAAAGCTTTACAGTTCTTTTAATCTAAACCAAAATCATTAAAATATATTTAGAATCAGAACACTAGTTTAAAAACAGTACTCCCATGGATGTGCTGGGCAGTGCTTTCTGAGACATTCCAGTGAGTTGCAGCAAGGTTATTCATTCAAACAGCAATAGCTAAAATGCAGAATATACACTGAAAACATATTCAAAGTTCATAATCACTGATGTTAAAACTCCTATCTCCTGCACTTAGACTCAGAGAACATATATGCACCATAGAATTCACACTGCAATTCAAATAACCCGTCTTTCACATGGTATCAGAAGTGACAGACCAAGTTATTTATAGGCTTTTGATCAGATGTCTGTAAAAACCAAGCAAACTCAAAAAAATTGCATCTGATTTACAGATAATCATGATCAAAGAGATTATATTTAAGTGAACTGCTATGATCACAGCAGGTTCCCATAATCACCTCACAGTATAAAATACTGAAAAATAAACACTTTCCTGCTCACCAAAGGAACGCATGGATATAATTTATTAAATCAACATATTACCTCTTAAAAATGTCTACTAACACATAACTACAAAATTCCAATAACAACAAATAATGACACATCTAGCTCTCATTTACAGATATGCAGAAACACCCACAGTTTAATTTTTTAATAGGTGCAACTATTTAAAGGGAAAAAAAGAGAAAATAATCAGCAAGTGAACCTATCTGGAATCAATAGACTACTACTGGGTTAAACTATAAAATACAACATTGCAGATGATTTTCAGTCAATTTGCAAGCTTTCTTTTATCTTCCCCATCAGGGTCACATGGGGTTCCATGCACCTACATTAAAAGCACGCCAGAACAGAGAACAGCACTATAGGCAAGAGAGGCTTAAAGGAAAAAAAGCAAAAAAAGTATTCCCATATTTGCACTAGGAAAGATCCTGTTCCTCAGTGCCCTGCAGAGCTTCTGTGACTGTGTCACCTCTCAAGAACAGACAATGGGGAGTAAACCAAACCAGTACAGGGCATAGGTAGTCAGGGCTTTATTTCAGTGCATATTCAAAGCATATAGAATCTAAAATACAGCCCTCAGAGGACAGATTTCAGCCTTTGTTTACTGCCTTGGATGTACAGAGAACAGGCCAGAAGGCACATGCTGTGAGCCCTGGAACTGTGAAACACAAGATCAAGATAAAGACAAAATTCTTACGCTCATGAGAGAGCAAACACCTATGCTAGCAACTTTCTGATACCCATAAATGCATGCAATGGAACAGATGTAAAAAAATATAAGGAAGAGAATATAAAGCAATACAAGTGACCCAGTATAGTGAACTGGTATGTATTTGATTCCAGGGTTAAAAGTTAAATGAACGGACACATCCTGGCAAAAGGCCAACTCCTAACAGAACACAAACCTCATAAGATTTGAGTTCTGGTTTTGATTTCAAACCCATGAACTTTAAGTGGATTTGAAATCATGCGAAACATGCTCACCCATTCCTATTTATAACAGGAAAGACAGACAGGCAAGCTCTTGTTGGGGCAGAGATCACCCTGTGGCTCCCCAACCCGAAGCTGGCGACGCAGAGCTCATGCAGCCCGCTTGGAGACCGCACAAAGGAGCGACCTGCAGCTGGCAGTGCCCCTCCTGGGACTGCCGAGCGGCCCAAAAGCTCTCTTTTGTCTGGGCTTCACTGCTGCTGTTGTTGCTAAGTTTACAAGAAAAGGTTTCTATTCAAGGAGGCAAAGAAGGGGGGACTGGGCAACCTCCTGTAGCATTTCAATGGCCTAGCTGGAGCTGTACCCACACACAGCAGTGATGTTACGGTGCCCACAGGCTGAAAAAACAGAAGAAAAACTTCCAGAGATCAGTAACAACTCTTACAGGCAAGCAGGTGATACTCAAACCAGCTTTATTCGCTATGTTATTTATCACAGGTGTAACTGGGAATGGGGAACAACATTCCACGCACACTGACACTTCTGTTTCACACCTCCAGAGAAGCTGGTGTATCTGTCATCTCACTTGCTTTTTCCAGTCTCAGGCCTACTGCAAGTTACTATTTCTCTCCACAAACTTTCTTTAATTATTTTTTAATTATATGTAAAATTTTGCTTATGTTTGGAAGTTTAGAGCAGGCTTCAAAACTGAATGGTAAGCACCCTGCTAACTCCGACTCTCCATGTTTGTGCAACAATTGGACCATCCTTCCCTGACATAGCTCACCCTTCACCTGAAAGGGCATACCCTAATTCTTTCTTAAGAGAACGTGTTACAACCCTGCTTGACTTGCACTGAACTGTGAAAAGCAGACAGGAAGAAGATACTGCTGCAGTCGGAACCTGCTACAGCCTGATGTTCCATGTCATCCATACCCGGTCTCTGAATACTTGCAAGGTTTAGGTTGGATATGAGTGAAAGGTTCTTCCCCCAGAGGGTGGTGAGGCACTGAACAGGCTCCCCAGGGAATGGCCACGGCCCCAAGACTGCCAGAGCTCCAGGAGCATTTGGACAAGGCTCTCAGGGACAGGGTGGGATTGTTGGGGTGTCTGTGCAGGGCCAGGAGTTGGACTCGATGATCCCTGTGGGTCCCTTCCAAGTCAGGATTCTCTGAACACTGCACCCCTCTCCGGAACAGCCAGTGTTCCGAACGAGTACAGCAATAGTGCAGACTGGTTCCTGCCGTGAGCAGAGAATACCAGCACTGTTCATGACAAAGAGGAGTGAGAAACTCATTCTTCAGCTTTTTCTCCTTTCCAGCAAGTTCAGTCGGAGCAAATTCTTTGGCAAAAAAAGTTTACAAAAAGATCCAAGAAATCAAACATAAATCTGGTAATCTGCCGAGAAGGGAAGAGCAGAGGGAAGAGAACTGGCAGGCTTTGTTATTAAGCACACTTTGTGTTATCCAACACATCCAAGAGTAACATACAGCAACTGGACTCTGTACAAGAAAACTGTTATACTCACTGCTCTCAAGTTAAGTATATTGCTGATTTCAGAGAGATGCCCAACTCTGGATGCCCCAGGAATAAACAAGAATAAATTTGTATTCTACTATGCTTGGGATAGACCCAGTCAAAATTTTTCCATGAAAACTGTTTCTCAGCAATGAACCACGTTTTCAACAGTTTTTTTTTTTCTTCTTGTGAAAAGTATCTGCTTTTGGATGCTTTCCTGAGATGCTATCCAGCTAGGAAACTGGGACCCTAGAGCAAGTAAGCTTATTTTTATAATCAAAACCTGAAGTTTTCAGTTTTTCATTTTAAAGCTGTAATTTTCTTTGGTAGGAGCCCTTTTCTGGTGAGACCTCTTTTTTTTTCCTGGGCATTTCCATGCAGGGAATCCTTGCAGAATTCCACAATACTGGTACATTTTAGATTTTAGAGGTGTGAACCATCCTTTTTTTGCAGTTCTAGTTTTCCTTTAAGTAGAACTTGTAGGAAAATATTCATCACATGAGATCATAGTGTATTCTTGACCTTGTCCAGCTCTAGGGATCCCCAGGACTTGTTGACCTGCAGGACTAGTCACTGACCCCCCTGCTGAAATAGATTATATTTAAAATAAAGAATAAATGTTACTATGGATTAATCTCTGCACTTTTAAAAATCAAGAAAAGCTTAATTTAAGGCTTTCTAGCCTGCAAAGCTTTTTTTGGTGTAATTTTTAAAAGCCTGCTTTTCACTATTTCAGCAGGGAACAAGGGGTCCTAGACAGAAACCACAGTACCAATGTACAATCAGAGCTACGTGTTTATGGGAAAAGTGATAAATCCCTGAAAAAAATTGTCTCGTAAGTGAAATGCTGCCACAAACACTTTTGTAGCAAAATGAATAAATAACTTAGAACCAAGCAAATTGCTTTAGACTTGAGAAGATCAGTGCCTAGCAAATCTACATCTAAAAACTTTATTTTCTTTTAAACCTTTTGCATAAATACAGCAAGATTCAATGCTAAGTATGAAGCAGGCCATGTTAAATTTAACAACAGGCTTTAAAAAGTAATTATTAGCTATTTTTCTACATTTTTAATGAAAGCAGCAGTCCTTAAATGCTAGAGAGTCTGGATTTAATTACTTTCAAAGATATTTAGATTAATATACTGCCTTGGAGAATACTTTCAAGACACTGATCAACAGATTCCTAAGATTAAGTTAAGAACGACATTCATCATAAGGACTTTCTGTCTGTTACATATAATTTCTCTTTATACATATGGAGTGTAAAGATTTTTCTTTTTCTCTCTCTCTTCCCCAAACTTACAAATCAGCAAGTCTGGCCATAGTAACAAGTGCAAAACAGCAACTGAACCTGTCAAATGTGTCTGATATTTGGGTTAGTGATTAATTCTGCTAGTTAGCTGCAGCAGTGCACACTTTTAAGATGCTTTTCATATTGAGTCAATAGTTTTGTGCTATTAAATATAGTCACAATGCCTTGGTTGAATTTTTTTAAGACTGTAGTCTTGTTCTATGAGACAGCACTGATTAATTTCAAAAGAAATCAGGTTCTTCTTCTGTGCCACAGAAATTAGCGCCTAGAGTGCCAATGAGTACTACCTACTGAGGGGAATATACATTATGTACAAGTAAAAATGGATAACCACACTGGCTCCATAGCTATAAAACTTTTCCAAATGCCTCTTCTGTCCCATAAAGCCCATCTGTGGCTTTCCAAAGTTGCAGTTGAATACTAACAGGAATGCACAAGCAACTCACTTGCAGTGGAAGAAAAAGAATTAAGCATCATCTCAACTCTGTACCTAGTACTAAAGGCAACTGCCATGCTGCATAGCAGAGGATTCCTTATGGCATTGCTTCTGCTACATACATGCATGCAACCAGAACTGCACAGGCACTGGAAAATTAGTAGACCAGGTAGCAACTCTATTTCACACCTCACAGCATCCAATGTTCTAGCAAAACCCACAGGGATCTATATTATCCCTTAGATAAAAACACAACCTTGTCTGTCTTCTCAACCTCCAACATTTTACATACAGCACTAACCTTAGGCCAACAGCAAGAGTAATTTAAATTTGAACAATACACAGGTCAAATGAGAAAGTGAAACATTCAGTTTCATAACTGATGGTCATTCCAACTGGAAAAACAACCATATTATTTTACCCCCACTTGTTTTAGGAGAAGTACAATACACTGAAAACATCACTTCTGCAGAAGCAAAAAATTAGGACTGACATACAAATATTTCCTAGGGAAAGAGCTGGATGCAGGGGAATGACCAACATACATAGCTCAGAAGGCAAAGCCATTAAATCCAGCTTACAAGAATCATGTGTCTGGAATTAAAAAGTATAGCATTTCAGCATGTTTTTCACGAAAGAGAGAAAAAAAAATTCTTTCAGCTCTCCCTCACTTTTCCAGACATGGAAAAAATATAGCATAGAAGATGCTGAGAAACAGTATTGCCCACTGTTGGAATTGCCATGTATGCAGCTTGTGATGAAAGCCTGTGCTATGTTTATTAGAGGCCACTCAAAATATCTCACATTTTCCTGCCTTCGTCCTTCGCATTTCACTATCATAGGGAAGTGGACAAACAAGTTTCCATACAGACATTATTCCATATAGATACAGTAGAAGTTTTGATGCAGCATTTGGCTCCCAGGACATGCCCCTGAAAGAGGTTCTGCTACCCCCAGAACTTTTGCATATCTGTTTCATTAATTATTCTACCAACTTGCGGCTAGAGACCAGTTAAAGAAAATACAGTTGTAACTTTCCTTACATGCCAGCAAAATAAATAAGAGTGCTATCTGCTATTTCAGCATCTTAAAGTTGTTTTAACACTTCTGAAAGGTCACAGAATGAGAGCAAAACCAGAGAAGCTGTATTTCAGTATTCACAATATATGCCTAAGAAGCCAATACACCTTCAGTTTCCCTATCCATTTCAACACTTCAAGACTTCTGCAGTTCCAAAGCCAGAAAGGCGCCTGTGAACGGAGTAGATGTACCCACTTTATCTCTTTGTATGCTTCTCCCCAGTATCACTAGCAGGGTGTAGATAACTCCATTTCTGTCCAAGCTATCCAAGCAGAGGGCAGCCTTCACTCTTGGCATATGATTCTCATGCGATGTTTTTATAACCTCCACGAGCTGTCTCATTTCTCCAAAGTTGAAAAATGTTATATAAATAAGACAACTGGGAGCTGAGTTACAGCAGAACTTTATCAGTATATATTGTCAAGCAATCATTCATTCCCAGGCATGACATTCCTACTGAAAGGACTTTTTTAGTTTACTTTAAGGGTACATATAGCAAATGAGAGGAGTCAAAGCACTGAAACTGGAGACAACTTCCACTGAGAAGGACAGGGCAATAAGTGGTGGAGCCACAATATACAATGAAAGCGACTATTTTAAACTTATCAGAGTGACAATTCCAACAAGTTTAAAAGAAGTTTTCACAACTTAATCCTGGAATGTAGGACCAGCTTTTTCTAGTGTCCTGTGTGGAAGTCAAGCAGTATTTGTTGTTTGTATCTACACATAGAGGGGCTGAGCTAATAATGATGGGGCACCATGTGCCTATATAGATTCCAGATTCCCAACATGTGCAGCCAAGGCTTGCTTGCTGAACTAGCTCCTGAAAAGTGTCAATACATTCCTATCCATGTTTAAATCAACTGTCAGGATAATTCTGTTGTTGCACAAGAAAAGCAGTGATAAATTAACACATGACAGGATTCAGGCTTAAATACACATTAAAATGCCATTCACTATCAAAGTATTGCAAAAGTAGGACACTGTGAGTCTTCATAATGGTAAGACTCAGCAAACTATGTCTGTCTTTTAAAACGTCTTACTGAAAACATTTAAGCTGGCAAAGACAATTTTGATTTGACCAGGCTGGAGCAGCTACACTGGAGTTATGTCAGCAATGTGAGGGAGCCTTCAGCAAAATTAAACACAAACTGAACCAGAACAAAACTGACAGTGAGATAAGTTGGTAAGCACAGAACTCCAAACAGCTCTGGCCAAGAGTATGCTTGACCATACCCTGTGTCATGAACATAAGCTCCATTGGGAGACTGTGAAAATGTTTAGTGGAAACTCCTGAGATTTTAAATGAAACCCTTTACATTTGTCCATGTATATTAACTGGTATCTGGCTACATTCTGAACAAAGGTACTGACAAATTTGTGCAGAAAAATCAACACTTGCCTGATTTTCCCTCATTCATTAGAAGAAACTCTGTTCCATTCTTAATGCAGACACTGACACCTTCTTTAGAACTACACAAAGGGAGGCATCTGACTAATGAACAGACCAGCAAACCAGCAGCTGGATCTCTGATGCATATTCCATGGTCTCAGCCTACTCCAAACCTGTGTTGGTGACACAGGCTGCCAGCAGGGACAGGTGGCACTGACAGGCACTGAGTGCTGCTATACCCTGCTCACAAACACACAGCACTAGGTGACTTCCTTCTATTTACAAGCCAACCAATATTCAGTGGTGACAGCTTTTTCCTCCTATGTTTCTGTGTACTATCTTAAAATACCAGCAAATGATATTAAGGAATAAAAGGAGAAACAACTATGGGAGCTGTTCACATTTTGAAATTTAATTTAAAAGTTAGAACTTTTCCCTCTTCCCTCATCACTTTAAAGTATCTTAAATAAAAAATTAGGTTTTATTTTACTGGAAGTATTAGCAGACATTAAGAATTGTTTACAAAAAGAATCCTCCAGTCTTGCTCAGCTGTACAGATCTTCTCCCTACCTATAGAAATAACTTATGCTAGAAGTCATGCACTTCGTCAAATCTGAGCCAAAAAAATGGACTTGTGAACCAGTTGTTTTATGAAAGACAAACTATTATTTGGTTGAATAATAGTAACAAGCCACAATGGAGGTTCTTGTAATGCTGCCATCTGACCACAAGTGATTTAAAAAAAAAAAAAAAAATTACACAAACCAACCAGTGTTTCTCTTACCTGAACTGTACCCCTCAGTGAACTAACAGGAAGATTCAAAGGGTGGGAGTCATAAACAGGTAGGGGAAAACTTAATTAAAATATTAAGCTATTAAAAAATAACAAGAAAAACAATAAAACCAAATGGCCCTGATTTACAGCTGGAAGCAGCTCATTTCCTCCAGGGGAGTCAGAAGCAGCTATAATTACCTGCTGCATGGATTTACGCTGGCTAGGGAACTCCCTTCAGCTGCTGGCAGCAGTCTGCTCCTCCTGGCCAATCTAGAGAGTGTTTACACCTACAACTGATCATTGCAGCTGATTTTCATGCCTTTTTCTACCCAGCACCCTGAGGAGCTTAGCTACTGCCAGCAATTAAAGTAGCACAGCAGTAAATTTTTCCTTGGGAACTGCATAAAAAGAAAAGGATAAGCCCAAACAGTGCTCACATTTTCAAGAAGTTCAGGAAACATTCAGCTACCCTATCCACTACTTCATCAGCAAAGATCTGTTGGTTCATACAAACAGATAGGCCTGAAACTAAGGCCATGCTGTTTTTCAAGGCTTATAAAAAACTTTCCTATCTAGACATAACAGAGGCATACAGTAATTCAGGGCCAGAAATCACACAGGTATTCAAACACTGATTTCAAACAGTAGTTACAGAAGGCTCAGATTTCAAACTGCTTTACTTTGTTCTGTCCTGGACTAGTGAAAATATCATGCCTCTCTCCTAAAGCCACTGCTGTTTCCAAGAAAATATCCAAATCCCAAAGGTGGTATAGTACAGCCACATAGTAGGTTCATGGAGCACTCCTGGAAGATTTCCCTAAGGCACACAGGTCACAGGATTAGAAAAAACATTAAGCATCTGAAAATGTGCTCTCCATCCGTACTACAATTTGGCTTAGCTTATTGAAATGGAAAAAGATTCTGGCTGGCTGTGCCAGGCTTACCATGTAGACTGGTACATATTCAGATGTCTGGTTATGTAATGGGGAATCCTTCCCACTGGTAAACGATTATATCCCCACCTTAACAGAATAAAAGTGTATGTAGCACTAAGCCCCTTCTGGGGGAGTAGGCAGGTTTATGCTGTCTAGTAACGCTCTAGGTCCTGTTTTCATGCTAAGAATTCACCAAGGTTTCACTCAATACCAAGGTAGATTCTTCTTCCTCTCTGCCCACCAGAACACTTAGCATGAAGTTAAATATCTTCCTTAAATTCACATTTACTTAAAAAAATGTATTTCTGATGTATTTCTGATGCAGAATGTGAAGTTAACTATACCGCCTGCTTAGCCTATATTTTAGTCCCCAACTGTTCTGCAAGCAATTTCCCCCCAATCCTATACTTACCCTACATTCCTTTAACTGGGGAAAAAAAAAACCCACAAAAAAACGCCAAAAAACAAAACAAAACAAAAAAAAAAACCCAACAGCAAAAACAAAAAAAAAAAACCAACCAACAAACCACAAAAAAAAAAAAAAATTTCCAGGGATGTCTTAACCATGTAGTAGGCAAAGGTAAACAGCATCCCCTGTGTATTTGGATTTTGGTTTTTTCTATGAATGGAGAAACACAGCATCAATCTGATGATTTCCACTTCTTCTGTGAACTTTACCCATGCACTGGAAACCAGAGCATTTAAAAGAAAGCCATCAGCCATATGTCTCAGTAAAAAAATTCTGAAAGTCTAGTCAAAAGAATAATGACCACGTTTATTTTTTAAAACAACTAGTTACTTTCAAGTAATTTAATGATACAACTTTATCTATTGCTTTTGTTAAATATGTATAATACATTTTCAAATATAAATTTCTAAACAGGCAGCCCTGCCCTCCAACCTGTCATGGGAGAAGGAGGCACTGCATGGCTGCAGCCCCTCAACTCCTGCAGGTCTCAGTCCCTGTGTCTTTTAAGAGTCATTTTGTCATAAAATCCTCCATGGAGGCAAGGTTTCATTAAACTACCTCCCAGCAGGAAGAGGGTCCACATTCAGACTGTCCTGTGCCCGGGATTTTGTGAAAGGAGAGCTGACAAGGGCTTTGCTCAGGCAGCTGTAGCAGGGCCAGTCAACTTAAATTAAAGGCTTTATAGACAGTAACGTGCTTGTATGTGACCAAGTCAGAGACAATGTACAAATTAAAATTAACTGAGCTAGGAATGTTTGACCAGGAGATTCAGAAAGCAAAGCAGCCTCAGCTTACTTCTGAGTCACGTTTAAGGCCATTAAATATTTAGCACTACAGCAAAACCATTTTAAAGCTGTACATGCACAGCATATACATCACTACTACTACTGTAAATACAGCGGTTCACCAGCCCTCTACACAGGGATTTGATATCCAGAAGTTTATGAAGTTTTACAAACTAGCAAATTGTCCTTACTTCACATCCATTTCTTCATTCCACATGAGTAAATAAAAACTGAACAAACAGAGAGGGATAGAAATCAGAGAGGCCAGTTCAGCAACAGGTGTCAGCAGGAGCTTGGGAGAGACATCACTATGGAGCCCCACAGAACCCAATGAGTATTTTTCATTCTTGAACCTATTCTATGAGAAGGAAAACCAGACCAAAATCAGCCTTCACAATGCAAAGTGAAATCCCACTTAAAAAAAAAAAAATAGAAGAATGAATGAATGAATCACTCCTACACTGTTGGCAACTACTTGGGGAGTTAGAAATGTGTTCAGATTTATTAATTCAAAGGGCTGCCTGAAGAGGGAGAGATTATGAAAAAAAGTGAAAGTTAAATGTAATTGACAATTGATTCCTCTCCTTGTTCCCTCTACTCTGCCCCCCCCCCCCCCCCAGGTAAAGCTCAGAAAGAAGGTCCTACTTCTGAGCAATTGATATAACCTTAACTTATTCAAAGCAGGTAACTAGGACATCTAGAAGGAACGAATGGACACCGCTTATCGACCTTATCACTCCCTAATTTCACAGTAAAGGATGCTACACACAAATCCATCCCATCACCTGGTTCAGTCAGCCTGTATCCCACACGCCCCATCACAGACAGCTCCTTCGCACCCCCTCAGCACCACCAGCAACGCCTTCCCCACACCGCTGCCGGGCGGGCGAGCGGACACAGCGGGACACCGGGACACAGCCGCCCTGCCCAGCCCCGCGGCACAGCCCGCCCTCTGCCCCCAGCCCCGGCCTGGGGAAAACCCACCTGCGGCTGACACCTTTACTTTTCCAGAGGGTTGATTGAGGGGGTGTTTTTTTGTTTGGGGTTTGGAGAGGACTCTCCGAGATCCTTCCAGTCCTGCTCCGCCAACAGCCGCCTCTCCGCCTAAGGCGGCTCCAGCCGGACAGGGCGGCCCTTCTACGCCT
>VZRZ01001146.1:727248-758705 GCA_013398175.1 Climacteris rufus
GCCGCGCACCTGCGGGCGGCGAAGGAGGGCGGGCGCTGGTGCCCGGGCAGGGCTGAGCCCGGCCCGGGAGGGCGGCAGCGAGCGGCAGAGCCGGGCACCTGCGGCGGCAGAGCCGGGATCGCACCCGAGGGAGGGAAAGAGCGCAGGGCAGAGTCACCCCCAGCGGCGCTTTCCGCCGGCGGAGCCCCGCGGGGAGCACGGCTCCCTCACCGCGGCCTCGGGGGAGCGAGAGGGGACGACCAGAGTCTCCGCAACACAACACTCGTTCTGGACCTTGGGGTTTTTTTGTTATTTATTGCCACTTGCAAGGATCTTTTGGGGCTTGTTGGCGTTTTTTGGTTGGTTTGGTTTTGGGTTTTTTTTTGTTTTTTTGTTTTTTTGGTTTTTTTTTGTGATTTTTATTGCCTTTTTTTTTTTCCCCTGTACGCTGGAGCGGTTACGGAAACCTCTTTAATATATTTCCTATGAAAGAAAGGAAATTCATGTAAAAGACAGTGTATTTACATAGCGCCTTTATTCCCAGAGCAGTTTACAATGCACGGCCCTGCCTTCGGGCACTGCGCACTCCAGTGCCGTTCCCGGACTCCAGGAATTGACAGGATCCAGGTGCTCAGGGGATGGGAAGTCGGTGTCCCCTGCGGGGCCCCGCCGCTCAGGGATAAGGACTGGCATGCCGACAGGAACCCCCACAGGGACATGCACTCCTTCCCCTGGTGGAGTGGAAGGGTTTGGTCAGGCAGCCCTGGCCCACCTTGCAAAAACAGAATTACAGAGAAAGACAATGCATCATATTAGAGAATTAATCAAGTTACTCTAAGCTCCATCAAGATGTCGAGCGATGATATTTTGCTGTGCATTTCAATCACCTTGTGCATCCAGTCCCACGGAGGTGAAGTAATGGGCCTTTCATCTTCGACCCAATGCATCTGTCAATAGTTTCCCACTCAAACTGCAAAAACTTGAGTCAGGATCTTTGGACTTGGAATGAAACCCATATAGCAATTAAAAAAAAAAAAATTAAGAGAGTATTTTTCAAAATACCAATTTTGGAATCTAAAATTTTAAAAAAGATTATAACATCAAATTGGGATTTTTTAGTGATTTTTCACATATACTAAACTTCTAAGAGAACTTACCTGAAACCGATTCATTAACAAAAAGTGGAAGAAAAACAAACTTGAAAAGACTGTGGATGTTACAGTTCATAAACTGGGGCCCAGTTGCAGCTTGCTGGTATGATATCCTTAAAAGTCCCTGCAGTCTTCCAAACCATGGTGGTCTGAGTGAAATGTAGTTCTTGCCTCCTCTAATCAAACTTTGGTCTCTGTTTTCAGTCAGATTATGTCACTTCCTACTTATTTTATTAAATAAGTAATTAATTCAACATCTCAATATCTAGTTTGGAGTGATCAAATGCTAGGAGTAAAACCTTTCAGTGTACAGGCAAAATTCATTCACAAGGCAGAAGCGTACAAGTGGATTTAGGTGTCTACACATGGGCAGAACGATGTAAGCAAAGCTTTCACTTCTGGCTGGGAAATACTGGAAAACAAAAACTTTTTAAAGCATAAATATAATAGAAATTTTATAGACATCATAAATATGTTGGAAATGTTTTGTTATAGATACTAGTGCTAACTTTCAGCTGATGAGATGCTTGTGTACATGTTATGTGTATAAATAAATGATAAGAACTAGTAACCACTTATCAATATGAAAACCTTAGATACTCAGTTGTTACAATTTAGCACTCTTATCTTGCTAAAAAACTAACTTGAAAGAATTAGTGTCAAATAAGTATGATTTCCACGCTGCATCTTTTTAACCTAGATACCAACAATATGTGGTATGACATGTGGTGCAGAAAGGCCTGATAT
Source organism: Climacteris rufus (assembly GCA_013398175.1). Lineage (NCBI taxonomy): Eukaryota > Metazoa > Chordata > Aves > Passeriformes > Climacteridae > Climacteris > Climacteris rufus. The sequence continues at coordinate 729,126 of VZRZ01001146.1, forward strand.
TTTAAAGTCATTTTCATAATAATTTTTAGAAGTGTCTTCTTTCATTTATTCGAAGTTTGTCTCCACCCTTTTTGCCTGTTGAAAGCAGTGTATACATAAAGCCTCTGGAAGGCTTTTCGTGTCTGCAGAAATGGGATATTATTTATTTGAAGAAATTAATACGGTAAACAACAAAATTCTAGCACCCTTCCAATGGTAAGGTGCAATCTATTTTAGCAAGAATGGACTAGAGCTTTCAAACTTGGCTTAGCTGCATAATCACTTATTTATACACAAAGTGTGTAGTTGGAATTTCAGAGTAAAATATTAAGCTGTGACCACACGTACTTGCTACTTTTTTGATACCTGTTCTAGATGTTTATCCATGTATTATGGCAAAGAGAAAACTATATTGTTAAAAACAAGTTTCAGTTCTATTTATGATTTCATCACTACTTTTTAAGGTTTCTGTGGCTTAACCTTTTCTGTATCTGTGTCGCACATAAAGGATTAATTTGTGACTTTTTCCGTGTAGGAATAGGTTCAGTATAACTTCAGTTGAATCATCTGCATTAGTGGTTTGCATTTTTATATCTCGAAGTTAGATCTAATGAACAGAAAATGTTTTTGACCTGTAGTAGGAAAGAAAATACCACCTCTAGTTATCAAAGAATTTTCTGAGTAAAGCATAACTTCCTAACTAATGCTGGAGTGTTCAGGTTCCCACCAAAACTTATGTGACAGCATTACTTAAAAAATTATTTGAAAAGGTCCACGACACTGACGGCACCAAATCCTCCAATCCGAAATAGTGTAAAAAAAAATCTTAAACCAGCACATTGTCTTTTTCTTTATTTTCAATAAACTTACATACATGGTGCATACACTGGGAAAAAAAACCCCCAAACTTAGAAAGCTACTGGAATCTTGATTATGGTGCCAATTAAACTGGCAGCCTTGAAGCAAATCAGTATTGTTTCAGTTGTTTCCTAAGGCTGGAAAACCAGACTATAACCGTTGTAACCAAGCTAGATAAGCACAAGCTATTGGCACAGGATTCATTGTACTTATAAAATAGGAGCCAAAAGCAAAATTTTTTGGAGGATCAGCTGGAAATGATGAACACAGTGGAATTTTACAAGAAGAAACATAAGAATTATGCATTGTTTCATGCCAAAACTGCATTGCCATACTTAAACAAAGCTTGCTATTGAAAAGCAGTAATTTAGGCAAGGAGAATTACATAGGTGAATGTATTAGGTTATAATAATTTTCCATTAATTTTTTTTCTTCAAATTAAAAACAAAACAAAACAAATCAGAACCCAACAACAGCTCTAAAGTTAAAATAGATAATGGCAATGAGACCTGACACCCCATGTCATACAGGATTAGCTTCTCATCACAGACATGTTGTTTCTGCAGATTAAAAGCAAATGTATGAAAGCAGACATCAGCACCTCCCATTGCCATTGGAAGCTGGCAACAAGAGAATTGTGTAGTGCAGTTCTGGCCTATTTGTCCCTCTTTTGTACGTTTTTTGACACCTGGCTACGCAAGAGTCTCTGGGTGTAGGTAAGCAACTAAGTTTATACACAGTTCAGGCCTACATGGAATGGGACCAGTAATCAGGTTGGGAGGGAACAGGAACTTGTTTCCCTGGCTGCTGTTTGAAACACTAACTGGAAAGGTGCATATACTGAAGATTTACACACCTGACAATTGGCAGCAGGAAAGTCCCAAACTGGTTTTGAGTATGGGTAGCAATGTTCTCTTTCAAAGAAAAAAGAAAGCGTGTTGTGGATCAATCCAAGATAAAAAGAGCTTTTATCCTTTTAACCCCATCCTGTAGATAATTTTATCATATTTTCATTCAAAATAAAAACAGTTGCTTTCTGACCACTGACTAGAACACAGAACTCCCTCTCTGAGCCTTAAACACCATATTAGGAGCTTGTTCTCAGTCTCAGGTTTTCCATCTCTGGCCCAGAGAGCCCCTAATTCCCTGCATACCTGCCAGCATTTCCAAGGAGACTAAGCAAGCAGAATGCTACTGCTTTCTGAAGCAGCAGTCAGGGCAAATTCTGCATTTGTTCTGAACTTGACCTGATGTCACCCAACACTGCAAAATGGCCCATAAATCTCTTTGTGTTTCTGCCTCTTTTTTTCCTGAGTTGCTGTCAGTTTCAGGACGAGTAAGAGAATCCTCACCTGTGATTTTTGGAAAGGATCAGTTCCTAATCTCCGAAATGATTAAGCAGAATAGAACGCAGCCTGTTTATACCATTTTTTAACTTTCTTCTGAGTTCCTGCAGCTCTGTGTACACTTTGTGTACACTCTTAGCGCCATTGGCAAGCTGAGCCAAGCAGGTGGTTTTCTGCCCCTCTGAAGAAAGCCCATGGATACTGAGGGGCTCCAGCAGGTTATAAAGGTTCACAGGAGCAGGGGCCATAGCTTCAGCTTAACTATCTAGACTTCTTCAGCATTGCTTTCATTCATCCTCAAAGCCTGCATCACTTTGAAACCTAGTAATGCAAATAACAGCAAAATCTCCATCTGAGGTCTTGAGAGGTTTATAATTAACCCCATTTTTTAATCCTTGCTCCAAGTTGACAGTGTGGATGAGCCACACAGCGAAATATCCCAGCAGAGCCCACAATCTATCAAGAGTCTTGGAGACAAAATCAGAACTGAACATTTTTTGTTTAAAAACCACCTACCACTGCAAACAAGTAAATAGTAACATTAAAAAGAAGTTACCATAAATTAGATTTCCACAAAAATCAGAAGTGTCAGTGTTCTGAGGCTGCTACAGTCATCAACTCATACACATCTGGCTTGACTCACAACAGTCAGCACAGTGCTAAACCAAGACTGACAGGACCATGTCATGAGAGGGACCAAAATATTGTGACCCACTGTTTGGGTGTGCTGAGATTAAAAACAGGCCAGAAGCATCAGATCTTCTAACTGCTGCATTAGTAAAGATCTGCATGATTTTCATCAGTGCTGACATGGGATCAAGGGGAGCCAGATTAAAACCAAGCATGGGTATGATTAAAATCACACAAAGAGACTGTGGGTTTATTTTTAATGCAAGACGACAGTAATATAGTGACCACTGGGTAGTAGTTGTACAGCACACACAAATATTGAAATGTTTCTATTAATTTAGTATCTCACAGGTCCAACTCAAGCACAACTTTTCAGCCCTTGAGGAAATCGCCAATGAACAGGGAAATTATGAAATCACTACTTAGAGACTCAAATGTCAAAAACTGCAGCTAGATTAAAAAATAAAACATTGCTTAGCTTTTCAGTAAATAACATACAAATATAGGCATTAAAATGGCAGTTTTTCTTCTACACTGTGGCTTAAACGAGTCATCACAGTAGTTGTCAGAAATATTTTTTGCTAGAGCATCTCCATCATGTTGTGGCAAATAACATACTTTCAGGTTTTGAGTTAATTGTCTCCACAGTCAGGAGTGGCCTAAACACAGTGATATTTATTCAATTATTTAGCATTCTTCCATTTTAATGTGCCACAACAGCATTACTCACACACATGCAATAAGTTTTAAAAACATGGTATATTTAAACTGTCAGTATTATTTTAATGGCTGAACAACAAAGAGGGGTGTGTGGAAGGAAAGGACTGACTATACTATAATGATACAGCATCAATCAACAATACTTACCAAATTATATCTTCCTTGGCCTGCTGAAGAGGTACCTGTGAGAGATCTATAATGAGAATGGTGGAAACCACCAATTTAAGAGGTTTTATTTAGTGCTATCATATTTCACTGCATTAGAAAGCACGAGTGCTTTAAACAGGTGACTTCACCAGGTAAGCACATTGTCAAAACTTGTTTCAATAATATATATTTTTTAATAATACACTAGTCTATAATAACCTACAATAATAACTCAAACAGACATTATCTATAAAATGTAAGATTCAATGTAATTCAATTAAATACCAATCTAACAATTTTTATGCAAATTACTTTACTCCATTCTGCACATTCCTTTATCTCTGGGGATTGTTCTCAATTTCCTTTTCTGTAGCTTTTCTAGCGCTACACTGCATTTTGGTAATATCACCACTGAAGCTGAAGACAATATTTCAACTCTTAAGCCTACCAGAAAATTGTAGTTAGATTTATATCTGCTTTAGTCACACAATTTTGCTTTCCAATGATTTTTCAAAGTACTTACTCATAAGGACTAGAAAGTTCAGACAGGACACCAGCATTACTTCCAGTCTACTCTGAATTTCAGACTTGTTCTTGAGCCTATTAATAGCCTTTGTACAAGAATGTTCATTAGAAGGAAGGCTGTTAGCGCATCCTAGATTGGCAGACTCTTCCCATTTTAAGTCCTAGTTGCTTTTAACTGCCAAACATTAAATGCTTGGGCTGAAATTTTCCACGCAATGTCTGCGTCTCAATCTGAGATGTGTTGGAAAATTTCAGCTAAAAAAAAAATAGAACTGTTTCCAATAACGAGTGTTGGGGAAAAACATTCTGTTTTACTTGAGGGAGGGGAGGAAAGAGGGAGGAAAAAAGAATTAAGAGACATTTTCACTGCAGAGCCCACTTGCTCTGATTCACTGCCCTGAAATTGGCAGGAAGGAATAATTTTGTTTAGAATTACACTTTTTTTTTTTTACTTTGCCTGTAAAATCAACCGAGTATGGGGTACTTAGAAGCCTTTGAAAAATTGCAGCATACGTGAATTTACTACAACATGGAATGGGAAAGAACTGCCTGTTGGGCTGAAATAAGTCCCATGGAGTTCTGACATATTCTGTAGATGTCCAGGCCCAAGAGCTCCACAGGCAATCCTGGCATGTGCTCCTGAAAGCCCTTGGCCCCCAGACACTCTGTTATATTGCTCTGTTACACCAAAACCACGAAATGAAACCCCTTATGCCAGTTTGGTGCTGGAAGGAAGCAGAAGAAGCTGGGAAGGAATTTCTAATAGAGTCATTAAATAACATTCCAAGGTGACTTAAGGACCAGACAAACTGCAAGCAAAGACAATTTGCAATTGATGCAATTTGCAGTTTGATGTTGGGGTAGATTCCTCTTGCCCCAAGTCTGGAGTACACTTCCAGCAGCAAATCATCACTGTCAATGACACCCACACTGACGAGATTTCCATCTCTGGCCTGGGCTTTACTGGGGTGAACCTGTGAACAGAAGACACGGTACCTGTTTCTCCAGTACTTTAGTGACCTGGTGCTGCCAACACACAGGAAGAAGTTGATTAATTCAGGAACTGGAAGAACAAGACCTAGCCCTGCAGCCCCAGCTGCAATGCCTACAGAGAAAGGGAGTTAATGGGAAGAGAAACCTGGACTAGACTGGTAGAGCTTGAGTCTGTAGGGGTAAGGGAAGAAAACAATACTCAGAAATGCACATATGGCACACATGTGGTACCTCCAGCTTAGATATTCAAATTACTTCAAGAAGCAAGCCTGTCCTGCCAGCAGTCTTTCAGATATACAGGGATGTTCATCTTCATGAGCCAGGAGAGAAAAGATGGGCAGAATTGGCAGAATCATGATGGGCAACAAACTTTGTGTATGGGTCAGTCATAAAGAATTAACAAAATTCCAGCTTACCTGAACTTGGTTTTGGAATTGTGTAACTTGCAGTTGCTTCCTATTTTGGTGCTTTAGCTGGCTTTGCTCCCATATTCCACAAAGTCCTGGCACCACCATTAAGTCTTTTTAATCCTTTTTGTGCTTCGCAGCCTCCGGTGTCTTCACAGGGGCAACATACAGTCAGAGTCACTCCAACTGAGCCCAGAGCATTACTGTTCTTCAAAGGCCTCTGATACAGATGGAAAGCCTTTGTTGTCAGTGTCATAGATATCTGGCTGCCATTCCCCAACCTTTGACTTGCAAGCAACAAATGAACTATTTGCAGATCTGGTGCAGACTGCAAGAACCAACTTCTAAATAGCAGCCACAGTCTGTTTCTGTCCCAGTTCAGGGGTTACAATAAATGCTGTGGGGGCTCAAGATCTATTTTTCTACATAAGTTCATTAAAACTTACTTTTGCACGTGGAAATTCTGGAATCATTGCTGGTCAAAGTGAAAAATCATATGAACCCATTATGTTTCCTCCTCATGTAAGCCCTATAGATTGGGCCCAATCCATAGATAGATCCATAGATATAGCTATCACATCAGCCGCTTGTATTTTCCAGATTCAGACTTCCCAGTGCTGCTGAGCGATTGTCCATCACCAACACTTGTGGTGCAAGGACAAAATGCTCCTCTGATAGATTCACAGCCATTTCATTCTGCTAGAAATAGATAAAAGTGAACATACTGCTGAGCCTCTAAAGGCAGGCAAGGTACCATATATTGGTGCTTATTCACATTCCACTTCAGATGGCAGCAGGACAGCTGGGAGAGATCCCTGCAGGCTTTAGCATCATCACCCACAAGTATTCGGAAACTGAAGATGTCTGGGGTGTTGTGGTAAAAGAGAACTGTGAATGGAGAGGGGTATTTGTAGGCCTTGAGATCAGGGCAAAGCCATAGAGTTTACTTGCTGTGGAGAAGTGATAGAAATTGGAGGATAAAGAACTACATCTGTTTCTGCTGTAGATGTCCTGTATGGTGGGGAAAAAAAAAATAACAATCTTTTCCACAGCTAGACACGTAATGGTGTGGTGTGTCTTTACTGGCTGGAGATTCAAGATCATCATCTGAGGGAGTGTCCAGCTGTGACAGCTGGACCCAAAGTAACCGGCATATAAAGTAAAATAATGAAGTGATGAGCTCTTGAAGCTCAGGAACCTTGAATTCAGCCTCTGACATTTGTGAACGCTTTTAGCCTCGGGTAATACCTATGAAAGACAAGCAAGATGTTTGGCAGAACAGCCAGTATAAGGAGGACCACGGAAGGGTGACTGTGTTGTAAAGGAGGGATACCTGTTGTCGTCCCATGTTGTTACTTAGTTGGGTATGAGAATGGATATTTGTATTTATATGAAACTGTTAGACTATGTGAGTAAAAGCACCTTAAAAAAATTATCTTCTCAAAGTAACAGCATATATCACCAAAAAAACCCCAAAAACCCCACCAAACTAAAAAAAAAACCAAGAAAAAACCCACACCAGAATAATAAACTGAAGCAAGGAGAAAAGCCATATTACTGCATCTTCCATGAAATGCTGCCTCGAAAATAATAAGTTGTTCTCACTTCCTGCAAAGGCTATCCTGCATAAAAAGGAAAAAATGCAGATTTTTTTGTTTGTGGCAACAATTAATTAGAGTTTCATATATCAGAACATCTTTGCAAACCATCCCAATTTTACTTTGCATTATGGATAGACAGACCTATCTTTTCATCTGGAAGAACTGCCAGTGAATCATACAGGTTACTGCACTTCTGTTTTTGTCATTAGAAGTAGAATTAGAATTTTTCAATTGAACAAATACAATTCTCAGTCATGTCAATCTTGATGCTTTAAAGAAAAGTTAAGCATGAACTGGGCAACACTATTTTAAAATGGTTTTCTTTCTTGCCCGATTAGCTCAAAATGAACAACCAACCTAACTTTATTATTTTCTCTCCTCACATAAGTACATGAAAGATCTACACAATTTAAGCATTGTATAGTCTTTGTTCTGCATATGAACAATTTGAAATAAACTTTTATTATTGACTTAACAATGTACCCTGAAGTAGAGGAGAAAGGACTCAGTGGTATTGAGCAGTCTGTCCTGACTTAAGTCTCTTCCATGCAAAGGCTTTATTGACTTGTGTAAAAGTTACTTTTTGCTTAACTCTATAGAAGTAATATGTTAATAAATGAGTATTTTAGTAATTTAGGGTACAGGTATGAACAGAGTAAAAACAAATCCTAGGTTAAAAAATGAGGGGTTCTGTGGTCAGGAATTTCAATAATTCGACACACTATCAATGCAGAAGAATTCGCTCTGATGGCATGGCCAGAATCACTTGATGAAGGTTTCTGTTCCATGAAGGAAATGCTCAATCAGTCATCATAGCTGAGTTAACTTTGAGGCTAACTTCACTTTTTGAATGTCTCAGGTAAGAGCTTGATCTCTCCAATTCATATTGCACAATTCTTTGCACTGATTTTGTTTAAAAATTAAGAAGGAAACTGGGAACTACAATGCATGTATACAATGCATATAAATGCTTAAGGATGTAAACTTTGTTAAATGCTTAAGGAACCTTAACGTGTTTAAGTCTTTTTAATGAGGGAAGAAATCTGAACTATGCTAAGACACTATAGATGCTTAAGTCTGCTTAGGAATTTAGAGTAGCCCAGCCATGCTAAGGACTAAGAGCTTAAAGAAAAATTAATTGGTTAATACGCAGTAAATTCTTAACCACTCTTAAAAGAGTTAAGTGCTATAATCCCAAATGCTTGATTCTTTTATCCAGTCAAAACAATCAGTGATCAAAAACTGTGAGCCTCTGAAGTTCAGTATAATTTTCCTTTTTATTACTGTGCAGAAATCTGCAACCAGTGTGCATCCATGCTTAACCAAACCTTCATGGTCAGGGACCTCAGCCTGCTTGGAATTAATATCTCTGTGCTATTTAGATGAATTTGAACTAGGAGTTCAGTTCTAAACATTGGCTACCTGAAATGTTATCCAAACTTCTTTTTCTAATTTTTTTTCTACTGCTATTTCATACTATAGAAGTAATTTACTGACCCTTCCTGGTTAAATACCATTAGGCCAAAAACTCAGTTGAATATTGGTTAAACAGGGCAGTCATTATAAACAGAAATCTCTGATTGTGGGGTCAGTAAGTGAAAGGGAATGTGAAGATTAAGGATATGTTCCACATAAATTTATAGAATTAAATTAGCCAGACTAATTTAAAATAGTATGTCACAATTATAAATATAAACATATATAAACATATTTCTAAGAAAGCAGTGACTTCCTTGCAATTTTAGTAATTATTTCAGGACAAAGGGAGCTTTTAAAACCACCTAATAAATTCGGGTAGACTGATCCTATACACTGCTGCTTTACTGGTAGCACAGATCCCACCTCTCATACATCAGCATTTCATTAATGGCAGTGCTGTTTATGTGTTTTCTGACTTCTTGTAGAAAATGAGCAAGCAAGAGATCCTCATGAATAAGTAGTAAATTTTGGACACTACTCATGGATTGAAATCCTACTGGTTCCTTGATATAGAAGGGCTTTACATACCAAGGCCCTTCATTTGTCAGTCTCTCAGAAGAACTGTGGGTCTATTGCCAATAAAAGGTTAAACTGCATTTTTGCAGCTTTGAAGTAAATCAGAGGGCATTACTAAAGAGCAGTTATGCTGCTTCTGAACCTCTAAACCAGGTTTGAAGGATTTTCTCTGTATTTGTGTGTGCTATGGAAGCCCCTTAAGCAGCAGCAGTTCATAGCCAGATGTGGTAGAGCCCAGTTCAGGTGTTTGGTGTGACATAATGCAGGAGACCAAGCAGACAATGAATTAAAAAACCCCCCACCAGGTACTACAGTTTCGGTGCCAGTAGGTAGTGGTGCAGTAGATAATTTTAAGAAGGTGCAGTAGATAGTTTTAAGGCCTAAAAAAATGAAAACTGTGTGACATTAACCCTGTTTGAAGCAATTCTCAGCTAAAGAATTGTGAGTACGTGGAAAAGAGGAGTGTGTCCAGAGAAAGGAATCTACTTCTGGGGCCACATCGAAGGTTCACAATGAGGGAGAAAGACAAGGAGGGCAGTTACCAAACACTTAACATCCTGCATGACACATTATTGTACCATGCAGCTTTTAGGCTTGCTGAAGTGGCTCTACCAGACCTTTCTGGTGTTACCAACTGTAAGTACTCAGAAGTGCCAGTCAATCTTCAAAACAGCAGGACTTAAAAATAGTTATGTTTGCAAAAATAAACATCTTACATGCTTTTCTGATTACTATCTCTGTTTTCAGACACAAGTGAAAGCTTGCTTCACCTTTTTTCTCTACAACAATCAGAAGAGGAAATAATAATTAAAACTACATGGTTTAAAGAGGTGACATTTCTGTCTTCTATCACTTCAGTTTAAGGGCTGGGACAAACATGCAGCTTCCATGTCCATGAGCTACTCTGCCTAGCTGTGCCCTGTTCCAGTCAGCTTTACTGGAACAAACTCTAATTACACCCTTCATTTAATGTTTGCTCTTGCTTGAGTGTAACTCATCTTAATAGTGCAATTGTCATGGATTTAACAAAATGCTCCAACAAGACTGGTCTGAGGCCTGCCTGAGGCAAGGCAAGAATCATTACTACTCTTTATTATACTTACAATTCGTAACTGCAATATTGCTTCTTTTCATCCAGCAACTTACAATTCCTAAAACTTTGAAGTCTAAGAAGGCATTGCAAGTTGTACAATACCAACCCATTACAAGTTGCCTGGATTTTGAACAAAAACGTTTAGGTATTTAAAAATTGCAAAGCAAATCTCTGTTAAACATGATAAATATGTTTGACAAAAGGTGATTTTCCCACAGGCTAACACTCTCTAAATAGCTTGTAAAGGGGCTTATTTTATCTATCTGTAGATACTTTTGAAGGACCATTTATGCTTTTTAAGTATGAGAATAGACTAATTTTTCCATCCTTTATTATTGCTGTAAGTAGATTATTTCCAAAACGCAAGTTATTGAAGTTATATGTATTATAAGCATAAATTTCACATACACACATACACATAAGCATAAATGTCACATATCTATATACAGTTCAATATTCTCTTGGCTGGCATGAGGAAAAAGATAAAAAGATGGAGGATGGACTGGCAAAAAGATTGTCTCTGGTGAGAGATTATCTGAGCCGTGAGCTGCCCAGCACATCTGGGCAGGTTCCTGCTCAGCCTCACTCCAGACTGTTTGGTTTGAGCAGGGCTCAGATTTCTGTTAGCTAATCCTTTCTGGACAATTTTGCCATGTTATGGTTTAGCTGCATGCTCGCTTTTCCCAGGCTAAATTGATCCAGGTTGCTCAGGAAGTTTTTTTGGTTTGGTTAGGGTTTTAGCTCCTTGTGGCGTCAGTTTTAAGTCACATTTTCTCCAGTCTTTCTCTCTATATGATTATAGAGGCCACTACAGAACCTTCTGGACAGTTAACAGCTGCAGCTATTGGTGTTTGTCCTACAGCTTTGGGGAAAAGATTGGAGAGAAATAGATCCTAGTATAGTGGAATCTTTTCCTTTCCTTCCACCTCACTGTACTAAACGAATAGCATCTTCCAGATATATCTGATACATATTTGTGTACCAAACACTGATAGGTTTGGATATTTGTAATTAACAAAAAAGGGTTGTGCCCTGATATTTACTCAGTGTCAAAGCCGAATTAGTTGTCTGATGGTAGAAGCTACTCAACAGGTGCCAAGGTTGAAACTGGCAAGAGTCTGTGAATGCTATTTTGTTAAAATAAATTGGTAACTCCCTGCATTTAAGAATTTCCAATTAAACATCTGAGAGTGGCTGGTGCTAGAAACCCACTATGCATTTATTTTCTGTTTGCACTCAGCAGGTCTCATTTAGGTCATAATTGTTGCCTCTGCTCAGCAACAACAGACAAACAAAGAGCTTCTTTCTTTTCAAAAAGGTCACTGGTTGTGTTTCTGCTTCTGATACAAAAAAATTGTACTGTGAATTCCTGATCATTTTCCTTATTCTGATAACTTTCATACCTCCCTGTGGCTATTTATAAAATAAAGGTGGGGATTTTTTTCATGGCATGGTGACTTTTCCCAGCTATTTGCTAGTTATCTGATGCCACAAGGAAAATAATTAATGAACAGTCTAGAGATCTAATGAATTTGAATGCATAGTTACATTCTAATGATTCCCTAGGTCTTAGCACACAGTTGAGTACTTGGCTGCGTATAGAAGAAAATAAACAGTAAAAAAAAAGCATGCAAGCTTAAAACAAAACATATTCACAACACAATGTCAGAGGTAATCTCTGAAGTGATGTATGTATTTTAGCAGGGATATTATTTTTACTTAATAGTTGTATTTAATTCTTAATTTACCTACTTTTGACAAACCTTCTTCTCTACCCCATTCTACATATATGCAGAGAGGGAGCAATCTGTTGACACAGAACACATGTGGTTTGCGAGACTTTCTAGCAGTAGGTGTGCTTTTTATCTTCCGTAACGTCAAACAATGCTAGCCAGTTGTATTTTTTTCCTAGCAGACTTAGGTGAAAGAAACAAACTTCCATTTGTGCCATTTGCACAAGCAAAAGGCAGATGGAACTAACTTTAAAATCTCGTGCTGGTGCTGAAATAAATGAGCAGTGTTGCCCCATTCCAAGGGTGCCATAACAAACAAATGATAGCAGCACAGAGCAGTACAGGTGTCTGCGGGGATGGGCCTCCTTTGGTTTTTTCCCCAGCCCTTCTCTGGTGAGAATTTGCATTTCTGGGCCATGATTGTGATGAGGCTGTGCCCCATCTCTGAGCCAGTGTAGGCTCTTTGCAGCACCTGGAAGACCAGAATCACCACACACAAGCCTGTGAGATGGACAGCTGCCCATTAGGTCCCCAACCTTTAAATTGGGGAAATGAGTTTAGATTACCTTGCTTAAATTGCATCTTTATTTGTCAATATAATTAACATTTAGAAATGTTAATTGTTATCTCCTATGCAAACCATAATTCGGATGATTATGGACCAGAGTGGCTAATCTTAGCTCCCCAAATAAGGTTCACTTATTTAACGCCAATATTGAAGGAGTTGGGGTAAGAGAAAACTGCCTGCAAAATAAGAAATTGCACATATGAGGACTTCAGGTCTATCATATCATGTCAACTTGGACTTCAGAGAGAATTTTATATCAGGAAAATCCAAACCCCAATACCAATTCTTTTTAGCTAAATCATCATTTTCCCTTCTACAAATCCAGAATCATTCAACTGCCTTTTTATAAATGTGTGTGTTTGGCCATGCATTCTTCTTCATCGGCTTCCAATATGAATATGGAGCCAGAGACAAATGGGAGCGTTGCCTACAGTCAGGGCTGCAATAAACTATAAATAAATAAATAACACCCACCAAACCAAATCCACTCCACCAAAACACCTTTTCAAAAGTGAGGTTGTCGTGAATGTGACAAGTCAGACCTTTAAAGTCTTTTCAGCTGCGCCGGAGGTGTGGAAAACAATCCCTTTAAGACAATATCCCACACAAAGACTTCGTGGTGACGCGGGGGTTAATTACAAACAACAGAGGTTCATTATCCGTGCCAGAATGTTGTGTTCTCACACAAAAGGCGCTCTCACTTGTTAAATGTCTAGCCTAGACTATCAGAAATTGCATTACACTTGCTGCCCCTCCCCATATTCCCGGACTTTCTTACTCTGGCTTTTTTTCCCCCTTCCTCCCATCTCTATTGAAAGACAGTAATTAAACACTAAAGCCTCTCAGTTTCTGCAGCACTGCGGGGGAACTCCTCCCTGTAATAAGCACCAATTACTGGCTGCGAGTGCAGCTGATGAAGGATTATCCTCTCACTGAGCTACGGCAAGCTCTGGAGTATAATCTTCAATTAGTTCAATTCATGGAGCACACTGGCAGGCAGGCCACTACGTTTCCCACGACTTACACAAACAGCCTTTCTTTGACACCCCCCAACTCTGCACAGATGGTCCCAGCACTGTCTGTTGCAAAGTTCAGTGCATCTGGCCCCTAAACCCACCTAATGCAAGCAGCAAAACAAAGCCTGGGACTCAAGTGCCCTACAGTACCTATTTGTTTCAGTAGCAGCAGGCTGGCTTTTTTTTTTTCTTTTTTCTCTCTATTTTTTTCTTTTTTTTTTTTCTTCTTCTTTTTTTTTTTTTATTTAATTAAAGAAAGAGAAATTATTCAAGGAGTCAGAAAACAGGTGGATAAACAAAAAACAACCAACAGTCTTCTGGACTTACACTATAAATCACTCCTAGTCATTTTAACTTTGCTTGAATTTTTAAAAATCCAATCTTAAACTTATGTGAATAATAGGGGTGCAACAGCCAAGAGATAAGGAGACCAAAATTAAAAATCTATGTTTAGCTCTTTTTCTTCGTGCTTAGGTATTCCAGAGAGCCTCAAAAAATTGTTGATTTTGTTTTTTTACAATGTGTCTGTTCACTATTTGGAACAAAGGCTTTTGTGAACCCAGACTTACTCTGGGCTTTGACTTCTTGCTTCTGCATATGGATATTTTGTATGGTCTATGTATCAACTTTCTTTAATTGCTGCACATAAAAATCAATACAGTGATACTCCAAAGCAGGTAGCCTTTAATTAATTGTCAGTCTGCCTTTATCTATGTTTTTGAGACTGGAAGACTTTGCTGTATGACTGCTAAACACAATAATTAAATAGACTAAAATAGATTAGTTCCACTGACATCATCGTCTTGCACACTGACTAATTCTGTTGCCACTGCCTTTGCTTCAGAGGAGCTGCCAGGACCAGAAGGCACAATGTAACTAAAGGCACAATGCCCAGAGCACCTGCTTTTATGGCCTAGCACATGCAAGGGATGCAATTTCCACTGCTGCCTCCACGTGGCTGCCTAAGCAGAAGAGAATGAGAATTCTTCCAAAGTTGGGGCATGTCCTCACCTGTAGAGAGGTTGCAGGATGACTTACAGGAGATAATTAGCCATCTTCATGTACTTAAGGTGTATGGGCTCTTAGAGGTCCTCAGATCTGGAAAAGCAATTGCACATCTGAAAGTGTATCTGGTTGGGTTTTTTTTCCAAATATATTAAATGGGATTGAATAAAATATTATTTTAACACGTAAAGCTTGCCTTAGTCACATTTTTATACTGTCATTTATATGATCCTTCTGAGGATACCACTATATGCACTTCAGTCATAAAAAAACCCAAAACAAATCTGAAAGACAAAATCTCCACATTTGTTTTAGCTGGGCTGTTTATTTCAGTCTGGCAAAAAACCCCAAAAGTAAAGTGTAGGTCCAGTTTGTGAAATGCCAAGTACCTCCAGCAACTTTCAGATAAATGCTTTCTAGCTGTTTCTCCCTCTTCCACTGCTCTGACTCTTCAAATTACACTGTGCTGTAGGTATTTTCAGAGAGAATAATAACAAAAAAAAAATCAGCTATTTCCCTAAGGAACACAGAAGTTGTATCCATAGCAATTCAGATTTTTAGACTTCAAGTACTCCAGGCTGGTACTTTGTAAACACAACCTTCAGACAGAGGCAGAATACTAATAAAGAGGATCTTGGAGAGAATGCCCTTCCAATTTCCTACAGACCCAAGGGTGGAAGGAACCAAAGTTGTAGGTTTCTAATATTTGGGAAATGATTGAGGCATCCTGCCATAATGAAATCAAGCAAATGTAAAAAAAAAAATAGTCCATAATGTTAACATCAGTTTCTGCTGGGAGCTCAGAGGAAAGGAAAACCAACCTCACAGTGAACCATGGGCTGCTCTGACTTGGCACATGGAAGGTTTTGAAGAGCAAGGCCTTACATGCATGTTTATTTCCCACATCTGGCTGTTGAAATGGGCACTTAGTTTTACTACAGTCATGAGACCGTCTTCAGTGCTGCTATAAACACCCAAGTGTAGGACTCGATCAGATTCAAGTGTTGTTTTTAAAAGTGTGTTTACCACGAGCCCCCATTTAAAGCATGGAAGATGGTTTTGTTTTATAAATCGATTGACAGACAGGACTGAGCCTGAGATCCCACTGACCTTACAAACCTGGCCTCTAACCAGCTGAATTCCTGCACTGACCACTGGACCATTTTAAAGGTAAAATTGTCTGACAATGCAGAGATGCACCAAAGAGAAGAGCACTTTGCATCTGAACTTCCCTGACTTTGGTTGTCCTCTTCTGTCTTCTCCTTCCATAATTTCTCTCACGTGGAACAACTTATTTGTCTCATGCTATAGCCAAGTAACACACAACACAAAATGAACTCATGCTCTCATTAGTCCACTGGGCACTTTAATCACAGAGACAGTTACAAATAAGAGAAAAGTTTCCCCTAAAATGGTGTGACCTCTGAACTGTGATGAAACAGAGAGCAAACTTAAGGAAAAAGCAGTGGGAAGAGTCAAGGGACCACCTAATTGTTGATCCTTGTCACATATAGCTGGAGTACGCAGCAGGTCATGACCATCACACAGTGCAAGTCTTGCCTCTGCTGCACAGTGAAGATGTCATGGGTATTACAGCTCCATTCTCCACTCAGTGGGAGTGAAAAAGTAAAAAAGGAAGGTGAAAATTATCAGGCCTGTAGCAATTAAAAAAAATTGTAAATCACTTAACAGATAAACAGACTCTATACAGTAAACACAAAAGGATGTATCAGAATCTCAAGTTGGAAGAGATCCATAAGGATCATCAAATCCAGCATCCTGAGAACATAACTTCTGGCCTGAAAGGATTAAAGAGTTGACTAAATGGTACATGTAAAAGACGGAAATTAGAGAACATCTATATGAAAAGAAGGTGACACCAGGACTTGCTGGGGACACTTTGGTTAGCTGACAATTTTTGTCTAACTAGTATAGAAGCAGTGGTGCAAATGTAAGCAATTGTGGTAATGCCTTTACTGAGGGCTTGGATCTTGGATTCATTTTCCTCAGTGATCTCATTTTCTCTAGTTTCAATTTCTAGTTTGGGCTCTAGACCCTATGAAGTGCCATATTCAGATAGCAGCAAGATAATTTTGCTTCACCTCATACATCAACCCATAGATGTTTTTATATGTATAGATACATATATTTACATGTATTTATGTATCTGTCAATAGTCTATGTCTGCTGCCTGTGCACTACCATGAACAGCATTGGCAATGAACCCCAGGAATTGGAGGTGTGTGTACCATTACAGGGCCACAGTCTCATTGGGATCACAGAGATGTAGTGGGATAGCTCAGACAGGAGCGTGGCAATGGCTGGATGTGGGCTCTGCAGGAAGGGCAGGCTGGGAAGATGAGGAGGGGGAGTTGCTCTGTATGTGAGAGAGCAGCAGGAATGTGAGGAGCTGTGCCTGGGATGGAGAGAGAGCCAGTGAGAGCTTTGGGGTCAAAACTGCAGAGCAGACGAGCACAGGAGATGGGTATTTGCTGGGGTCTGCCTGGGCAGGGAAAAGCCATTTTCAGACTGCTGGGACAAGCAGCCTCACATCCACATACCCTGGTCCTCGTGAGCAGCTGAAACCTCCCCCAGCTCTGCTGAAAGGCAACACAGCAGGACACAAGAGCAGCACTGCTGGAACTGTTCCTTGCAAACAAGGAGGATCATGTCAGGAAAGAGAAGGTTTGGGGCAACGAACAGTGAAGTATTTGTTTGTTTAAAGCACAAACCAGCAGAGAACAGCAAGTTTCAGGGATCTGATCACCTACTTAAGGTTAGGTGCATGCTTAAAAGCTTTCCTGGATCAGAGCCATTATTGGCCATAACATATACACTGGGAAAAAATAATGCCAAATAGGTTATAATGCATCTAGAGAGCAAATTGAATCTTGAACACTGCACATGCATTATTGTACTCTAACCTGATGAAGCACACATGATTACAGTGTTTGCTTTAAACAATGTGCCATGTTTCATGTAAATACCATAAACAGAAGGCAAGCTGGACAAAGAATTGAGTCATACCTTTTAAGTGTGAACAGGAGGTTTTAAGTTTAAAAATCTCTTTGGATAACACCAGTCATGCCCCTTTATAAATTGCTGAGTTATTAAAGGACAGCTTTCTCCTAGGAAATACAAGTAAAGCCTGATGTGTTATTACTGAAAATATTTGTAAGACATTAACAAAGTTTGCAACCAACATTATTAACTGCACAATAACAGGGGCTTTATTCATCAGGATGTGCATGTAATTTATTCCATGTAAAATTCGTTATCACAAATATCAAACATGCTGTGGATAATAAATGACCAAGCAGAAATAAAACAAAAAGAGCTTTGTTTCAAGACACAAAAGAAAATTTACCCTTTTGATTTATTTGTTTTTCTAAAGAAAGGAAATGCTCATTTAGCAGATTAAAAATGAAATAGGGAAGTTGAACAACAAAAATCTTGATGAAGACAGTACTTGTTAGAACTGTATGGAAAGACAACAAGTGATTATAACAGAAAATGTGAACAGTCCAGTAAAACACAAGTATGATCAAAGCTGTGAGAAAAGCAATTAAGCTGTTTTGACACTTGACTGATGTGTTGAATGTGTGTGTTGGACTGGAGGCATTTAAACTATGTTCATGAACAATTCTGTTTACAGGGCACCTACTTGAGTAGTTTTCTTTCATCTTGCCCTATAAAGTAAAAACAAAGATTTTTCAAGAAACAGTGTCACTGGATTAATCAGATTTATTTGCTACACTTTCTTAGACTATGTGCACTTTATATTCCTAGAGGAATGACGCATTTAAGTTACTGAATAATTGGAAGATTTATTGTAAACACAGGGTGGAAAAGTCATTCCAGAGCTCATACAAGTTCCTTTTGGAGAAATGTCTTTATGTAAATAACAGAGTAGCTCAATCTGCAAGCCTATCAAGGTAACTGGAAACTTTGTTCTTTTCAGGCTACAGGGGGGGGAAAAAAATTATTTTAAAGTATCTAAATCCAAGACAAAAACTGGATTCTGAAGGCTTTTTAAAGTCCAGTATAATTCAATAACATAGTTTTAATTAGACTAGCATCAGACTCAAATGCATTAGACTGCAGTTTGAGGTGTCATCTTAAAAAGAACTGTAGGGCAAAGAGGACACAGTTGTTCCTAATTGTTACCACATTTTTGATGCAAGAGCCTAACTGCAGGAGTCAAAGGGAGTTTTTGCATTGATTTCAATGAATTCAGAATTTCATGCCTATCATTTGTACTCTTAAATGCTGGAGTTGTTTTTTTTAAAGTTACTATGTGAGGTGCTTGACAGAAAATACAAACAGATGGTAGCAAATACGAGTTAGACATGACTTTTTCAATGTTTTTGCAAATATAAGGCAGGGCTTCAGCTGTAGACATTCTGTGGGAAACTGAACAAAACATTACAGTCTCTGACATGGCAAAGGCAGCTCTGCATGGCTGAGCCCTGTTACTCTGAGCACAGAACAGAAATACCTTTCATCCAACTAACAGGCAAGCAGAGGTGGCACTACACAGGTCAGCTTTGAATACAAGACTCCTAAATTCTCTGTCCTGGAGAGTTACTGCGTTTCCTTTGTGGAAAGCAAATGGGAAAGGTCTAGGAAAAGGCTGATATCCTGCCTTTTCACCTACAGCAGTGCTGACTGCCTTCTGCTCTCATTACTCCTTTGCACTCAGGAGTGGTGGAAAAAGGCCAAAAGAGACAAATATGACTCAAGTTGGTTTGCCCTGATCCCATACCAAAAAGAGACTGCAAAACAGAGCAGCATGGAAATGAGCAACCTTGTTCCAAGACACTCTGGTTTTGAGTGAGGGCAAGTTTTGAGTGAGGGACAGTGAACTGTGACAGGGCAAGATGAACACGTTTAGTACATCCAATTTAGTTAAAGCACATGCTGACAAACTTAAATCAAAGCCTGCATGGTTCCTTTTAGAGGCTACATTACCACAGCTGAAGTCTGAAGAGTGACAACTAGAGCGCACTAAGACAAAAGAAGAGAGAAAGGCAGGAAAAGAAAAGTCACAAGGAACCACTGCTATTCCATGCAGCCATACAACTCAAATACCCTACCATAATCCTTGGAAACAGAGAGAGGGTTGGGTGTCACTCTTTGCCCTCCCCCTCCCTGACTAGTCTCAATCAGCAGCTGCTCAGTTCACGTCTCTTATGCTCCCCTTCCCTCAATCATGCATCTCCTGACAGCTCCCCTTCACATTTTCCTCTCCCCATTTTCCACTTGTGCCTTGTCACGTTCCCCATCCTGCTTTCTCCTCTTCATGTCCTCCAGCACGTACACGAGTCTCCATCCCTCCCCCCCAGAAGGACTTCCAAATTTCTTATAACATCCTGGCTAACTTCTCAAAACACTACTTCTACTTACTGCTCCTGCCAGTATCTCATAGTTTCATATCCACACCACCCTGCCTGGCCCCCCTGTCAGGAGTAGCACGCTACCTCATTTCTTGACAGCAAGCAGCTCACCCGCATCCTTTTACAAACAACACTCTCATGCCAATCCTAGACATTAAGCAATCCTCATAGTAGCTTGAAATACAATTTCCAGAAAACAAAAAAAAAAAGCCATTGTAGAATCATTTTATGTTTTTTCTGGGTTTTTTTGAGCCTCATCTTGAATTTTTCAATCTCTCTCCAAAACAAAGTATGAGAATGCTTTTATTTGCTAATTAAGAATGTAATTATTTTTTCCATACAGTGTCAGTTGGCATTGCCAATACTAATATGAAAAATAACTACAAATATTATGACTCCCTAACATATCAGAAACAGAAAATGCCTTTTTATTCTCTTGGGTTAGCACCTGAGTCCTGCCAACAGAATGAGTACAAACACTGACAACCACAATACTGTCACCTGTCTTTGACTTCTTGCATCATACTTTAAACTGGGATTAAACAGTGCCCCAAAGTTTAAAGGAACACTTCTGTGAGTATGAGGTCCACCATTTTCATTATAAGAAAGGGTAGTGAACACTTTGGGTTATGCTGCTTTAAAAACCAAAGTACCAAGTTAGTCTCAAGCACTTATTAGTGGCAAGAATTGAAGGGAACAGCTTTGGTGGGGGTGCTTAGTACTTTTGGTCTTCTTTATTGCTTCACTGTTAAAATAATTCTGGTACAAATCATACGCAACAAAAAGTTATCTTACTGGGATATAGACAAAATTCCTCCAAAACACGTTTAGACTGCTTCCACATCCATTGCAAAGCAAATACAAGACATTAAGCTAAAACATTTGAAATACAAGCTACTAAGAACTTAGCTGAGCCTCTACACCTTGATTTGTTTATCATTTTTTATGTCAGACGATTTGAGACTTTTGAGACTTGTAGCAGTCACATGGGAAGATACTCAGCACCTCATCAGGGATCAGACCTATCACGTTTCACTGGCAAATAATGGCAACATGCTGAGAAATATGTAATTGCATTTACTATGTGATAATCCCTTTAGACGCTCTGTCTGTGGTGATATCCCTTTTAATAAAGTCGTGGCAAGGGAAGAAGCCTGTTCTGTGAATGAGAAGCCTACAGGAAAAGCAGGAAATCTCAGCCTCACATCATTATTATGCAGCTCTTGCAGGATTAATCAGACCTGGGGCTGAAGGGATTGTGGTGGGGATATCAGCCATACGTCACTGCTAACCTGGGTCCTGGTTCTGTTCTCTAACACTGACAATAAAACTTCCCTATGTGCCACTGAGAGCAGATCCAGGCCTAAGTCCACAGAAATTAGAGAACGGCTAGACAGCACTGGTCATTGCTCATGTGTTGGGCTTGGATGAAGTTTAAAAGCAACCAGCTGAGGTTCAGACTGGAAGAGGTCTGTGAAATGTTTCACTGAAGCAACAGAAGGGGTCTCTGTTCTTCCCAGAAGAAAGCAGAGATGGAAACACAGAGCTGAATGTATGTAGACATACATGGTATTGTTATTATAGAATTAGGTTATGTTAATAATTGGGTCATTTCAGCCCTTTCTGCAACAGATAAAAATAGGAGGAAAACACCAGCATTGCAGGTATTTCAGTCATCCCAGCACATGAGTATTTGCCACAAAATCACTGAAACTTCCAGTTGGCTTTGGTAAATAGTGCAAGTGTAAATGAAGGTAATTACAAAAAGACCTAAATTAATGTTAACAACAGTGTAACACAGCAGCATATTTGGGAGGGGAGAAATCAAAGCATACTGAGCTGTGTTGGGTGGCATCAGAGGAAGGGAGTGAAACACAGAGTGCTACCATCTGCAGAGTGTGCAGGGACAAGTATTTTGGATTCAGACTAGGGGTTCTTAAGGTAAAAGTGAGGAGAACGGTCATCTGGTTATTTTAATTGACCACAAGTTGACTGTGAATTGCTGATATGATGCAGTTATGGAAAGATATATTGAGATTCATTAATGTTTCCCTGAAAAAGAATTATGAAATTTATTACAAGGGCACTTATGAGACTTTGTGCAGAATATCTGTGTGCTGTTCTGGTCATACAAAGATGAAAAACAGAAAACATGTTACCAGAGGAATTGAAAGTAGACTGGAAAACAGCTTGACTTACTTAGCCTAGGATTAAATAAGACTCAACAGGGAGTCTAAAATATTACAATTGCCCAAAATCAATAATAGGGAAGGAGAAGGATTATTTAAGTGAAAAACAATGTCAGCCCAGTACAAGTCATGTAAAATAGGAATAAAACTAGATTCAAAATTAAAAAAAGAATCTGGCTCAGCCAGCTTCTTGAGACACAAAGAGCAAAAAGTTTCTGCTTTTAAGGTGGTAAGTTGAGCTTGTAACAGATTTGCCTTAGGCTTGGAGAGCCTTGCTAGTGATATGTTCCTAAAAGGCGTAAATGTAAAGATATCAAAGTTAATGGGTAACAAAATATTGCCTGGAAAACAGAATTTTAAGGAAGCTCAGGATTGAAATGAGACAATGTCATGCACTTGTCCTGGGCTTTGGCATGTCTTAGTTTTAAACTCCCTAACCATAAAACCCTGAAGTTTGGTTACAAATTTGTGCATACAGTTGAGTTTGTATAGTTTTGATGAAACACAGCAATAAACTAACTAAAAGAACATGAAAAACGCATGGATGGTGGTTTATCTGATGGACTGCATGCATAAGGTAAATTCAGACAGCGAAACAGATTTTTACTGGAGTTTAATAATGCTGTTTTGAAGTAGGACTGAAATGTTGTAGTTTTAGTTTCATAATACTGCCCAGCTGGAATTTCCATTTTGAGTTATTATAACACAAAGCTTTACAGTGGTATTTTAACTGTTCATTTTGGATGGTTTTCACACGGAGAAGTTTACTTGAATACCAGATATACCGTAAACATACTGAACATCTGGTAATTAAGTATAGTGCACAGTAATCTCCATAAAGCCCATATCTGTGATGAAATCTTTTAAATAAATAGTTGATAATGGAATGAAGCTATTAAAAGAATTACAGCACACATGGTGAAGTACAGCCATTATTAATCCCGTAGCATGAATAAAAGCTTTTAACTGTCCATTTTACCAAGAATCTTTAAGATGGGCCTGTTCTGAAAAGACTGTCAACATAGAAATATCCTATTTGTAATAGGAAAAAAAGTTACTCCATAATTCCAGTAACTCATTTTCATAACTATTCAAATGCCCAGTGAGTTCTGTACTGCTCTCCAACTGTTCATACCCCAATTCATGACAGCACAACCTCAATAGTCTTCCCTAAGGCAGCCAGGACAGCAGTGGGAATGAAGGGTCACTTCTACGCTACCCCCCTTTGAAGAAACACTTCACCTTGGAGCAGTCTGTGTGCATCACTTGGGGTGTCCACTGACACCCTTGGCAGCAGAGAAGTTTTATTCTCTGAGCAGACTGAGAACACATCTGAACAAATGGGAGTAATTACCACTCCTGGTTTAAGATTTCTTATGATGGCTCTGGCATTGTATTGCTAAGGATTCATTTATTCATTTTGAACAAACTGGAGGTTCCGATCTTTAAGCTGAATTCACTGACACTCCACAATGTCCAAAACAAGTCATGATGCCACCAGCCCTTAAATTGCATTTCCTGATTGCCACCTACACTTTATTTCAAGAAACATCCAGCAGAATAAGAGACTTTCTACAAAAGTCTGCTTTAAAAAAATGCTGACTTTTTTTAATAACACTTTTCCCCTTGCATTTGATCAGCGATTATTATTGCTAAATCAAGGCTAAGTTCTGCATCCACCTTGAGCTACCAGGTTTGAAAGGTAACATGTCTTCAGATTCACAGGAGCAGTCTGTTTATACTACTGGGTATTTTCCAACCTCAGCTTTTCCAGTGACTATTTAAGGGCTTCTGTACTTTTCCCAGAAGTGCTGGTACATTGTTTAAATCACTGGTATGACTCATTAGCTTATTCTGTATTTTAGCCAGTTAAGTGCCTCTACCTTGCACTCCTTTATATCCATTAATTTTTTTTTTTTCAAGAAAACAATGTCAAGACACCTTGTGCAGTTGGTTGACAGTTGCCAGGCAAAATGTGAATTCACACGAGCAAAGTCGATGCCGCGCACCCCACGCCACCCCCACCCCGGCACAGAACTGCTGCTGTGGTACCACCTCCCTGTGTGCTCCTAGTTCTCAGCTGCAAATCACTCCCCTTCCATTTCGTTTCATATAGCTCTGGACAGGGGACTGAATAAAATCAGTGAGAGCAATGTTCTGCTATAAATGTTTGTCCAGACACCCCCTGGCAGCTGCTCACCTTTGGTGCATGGGAAGTCAAGCAGGTGATTTCATTTCTACTGTCAAGATCCCTTCCTGCCCCCTCTTTGCAACACGCCCATAATCCAGTTTGCCACTGTGTTCCATACTTCACATGTGCACAAAAGCATGAGCACAGCTCTCTTTCCAAGGAGCTTCAGAGCCTGTTTCAGGAGTCTGAGCCTATTTTCAGTGCTGACACCTCCAAGAAAAGTGTGACAAGATAGGCCCAGGTTGTTATATAGCAAAACATCAAAATCAAAACAGGCATATTTGTCAAGTATACCAAATAACGTCATATTTTGATAAATTCAGCAGGTATTCACCAAATCTGATGTAAACCAACATGTGAGCCCAATTTCATATATGTAAGTTCAAAAGTACTGCTCTTAGTTATCTTTGAACCTCCTTTGATCCTTCACCCCCTCCAGAAGAACCTCCCTGTCTTTCATGTGGTGATCTATCCAGCTGCACAAACAAAGCACAAGTTGCCACAAACCTGGAATTGCTTGACAAGCAATTTATGCAGGGAGAATGACAGAAAAGGTATTTCACAAGGACTTCGAAGCCCAGTCAGTTCAGCCTATCCTTGCCTATGCTCGAGAAGACTTGTGCCTGGCAAACCATCTTGGAAGCTCATGGAAGGTGGAGCAGGTGTTAAGCTCTTAAAATGAACAAGAATTTTAGTAGCTGCACGAGAATAGTGCAGCATTAAGTGTTATTTCAGCACAAATTCCAGAGCTGTAATGGACTTTTTGGCTGAAAAAGTCATGGAGGCTCTGTTCAGAGTGGTTTTTACTATTTGGCATGCTCCTTCTCTCCTTCTCCTTGAACTTTTAGGGGCTTTTCTCAAACAATAAGCAAAAAACCAAACCAAAACAACAACAACAAAAAAAACCCCAAAACAAACAAAAAAACCAAAACACCACCAAAAAACCCCCCCAAACAGTATTATTAGAATATGAATGTATTCAGGGAGCAATCCCAACATACTATGAATTGTTGGTGCCGACTTCTATCTTTGATGTCTAAAATTCAGTTATTACTCTTCTGACTAGAAGAATTTTTTTCCTTTTTCATTTTAGTATATTTTGATGAGAAGAGCTTTCATAAAAATGTGCATATTCAAAGGACTCAGATTCAGAAGGTTTCTTACTAGCAAAATGGATACTCATTTTATGAAAATCTGAAAAAATCAAAATCTCTGTAGCCACTAACACCAAGTTAAGTTTCAAGTGCCATTTAAAAAAATAGAAAAAACCACCACAAAGCAAACCAGAATTTGGAGAGCTGTCAGAATTGCTGAGTACATCTGAAACATATGGTTCTGAGTCCACAAAAATCTGATTCTTGTCCATAAAAAAAACTTTTTATCCCCTTGAGGACTGCTTATGTGGGCTGCACATGCAGGATTGGAAACCTAGGAGGTAGGAAGGGAGAATTAATTTTTGTTAAATCGTTGTTTTTTATTAAAACACTTTCCAGTGCCAGGACAATGAAGAGCTGTCCTTTCCACCAAACATCATACCAGAGAGAAACACAGGGGATTTTGTTTGTTTTGCTGTTTGGGTCTTTAGTCCACAGTTTGCATAAATATATTGGATTGTCATATCAACTATGGTTGGAACTATGGGAACAGACTTACATGGTAGCAGAGAGGATGAATCCTGATTTGTAAACTTACTAGTTCATACTTTATTGATTGGAAACCTTCCTCCTGGAAGCAGTGGGAAAAAAATAAGACAGTGACAAGTCTAACATAATAGTAACAACAACATACAAATTCCCATAACTTCTGGCCAAATGTTGAGAGTGGATTATTCAATGATGTAATCAATGAGGATCTTCACTAGAAAAGCTCAAAAAAACCTAGAGGAAAGTAATGGAGTTAAAAATCCCTTGTGAAGAGACCATCTTGGAAAAGTAAGGACTCATTTTCCACTTCCATTCTTGTCAGCAGAATCTACCAGAAAAGATAGGGACATGGATTTGTGCACACTCTGGGAATGCTTGGATGTCTCTCCCTACTCCAGCATAAAGCTCCATTGTGAACCACCAAGACTCAAATCTGGTGGAACTTGTACTTCCTCAAACAGAAATAAACAGCTCAAGAATAAGTTACAATTTTGGTTTTCTACACAGGAAATCTGTGCTGGTGGCTGAACACTGGTGACCAGAACAAGCCTAGTAAATGAGAATTCCCAGGAATTTTCCAGGTGGTAACTCTGGGAAATCAAGGCACAGTCTACATATCTACCCACTGCCCTCAGACCAGGACCTGACAAAAAAAACCAATTCTGGCTCTGGGGTCCTTCTGTCAGATGAAAGGATGCCATAGCCCACATGACAACACAATATTATGAATGCTTTGCCAGCTCAAATTTGTTCCCAAAATGTTGACATATCAACTCAGCCTTGATTGCCAGAGCAGTTAACTGCTCACAGCGCTCCTGATGTCGGAGAGGGTCTGGTACCTGCTGTCCTGCAGCCTGCACTAAGCTGGCTCAAAAGCAAGAGGTGGCACAGCCTCCACATTCTGCTTCCTGACTTATTTCATGTAAGAGTGATAAGGTGCTCACATCAGACTCAGAGTCACTTTCCACTATGGCCCACTGTCAGGCCAAGCTGATGAACCCAGAGTGATCAGGAATACAGGTCATTAAAGGGACCCTTGCAGTCAGATCACCCCAAATTGCTCATGCCTCCAGCTCAGAAACTCCCACCTGAACAAGCACACACCCAGCAAGACTTCTTATTCTGTAATATTTTGTTTGATGCCATGCTACCAAATGAACTTGTGGGAAAAATAATCAAGACTGCCCTTAACCTTCCTCCTCATTCACAATCAAGATTGGGGTACTTAGGACACAGAGGGGGAAGCCTTTAGAAAGTAGCTGGCTTTGATCCATACTAATTAGGTGTGACTACGACTGAGGAGTTTATATATGTTTGCCATCTGATACTGCTTAAACAGAAAATTCTATGGAGTTACACTACTGCTAAACCAGTCCAGCTGTAGGTGCTGCCCACAGAAACTGAAGAGATGAGCATTCCCAGCATTATTCCTTTACTTCAAAAGTAGCACGTGTTCTAGCTGCTGCACCATTCTCTGAGTTATGAATAAAGTGTGCACACGGAACTGCTAACCTAGATCTGAAAAAAGAAACTCCACTCATTATGTACAGCATTCTTCTACCATGACACTTCCATTCTGCAAGGATTCTTGAAGGCAACTTATTGCACAATAAGGTTTGTTAGGAAATGGAGACTTCTGTTTTCTTCTACACTACCAGTTCTGTTATCACATTGCATTGACCTTCAAGTTGACCTGGGCCTCCCAAGTTCTGAAAGAATTTAACTTCTCTATGGATGAGGTCAATAAACAAAATCCACCACCTGAGTAGTGAGACATTTCTCATAAGGACCTAAAGGTTGCTGTCTTCCTACAACCACATCTCCCTCCACATGTCAGAGACAGCAATATGAAAGAGCTACAAGCACAGAGAACTGGAGCAGTTAAGTGGGAATCACATTGCAGGAGGCTTTTCAGGTGAAATACACTCTGTTGTAATAACATACTTCACAACTTCCTTACAGAGACAGCTGTCACACACTGTGCTTAAGTATGGGACTTCTCATATATTAAAGCTTTAGCAAAGCTTCAGGATAGATGTGGATACAGAATTGTTAATAGTCACCTACTAGCTGTGAACTAAGGAGAAGAGTAATGAGAGAAAAAAACAGGCACTAAGCCTACAGCCCTAAATGAAAGGCTACTTCAAATAACTCTTGTAGAGAGGAGGGTGTGGGGTTTATTATGTAAGAAATTCAGTGGCACTATCTCCAAGTAATTTTTTCCTGAAGAGATTAAGCAAGTCAGATTTCCATTTACTGTGAACAGCTGCTTGGATGACTTCTAATCACATTTTTAACCAATCCAGGCTCTAATCTGGGACGGATTTTCCTTTCTAGAGGTGGCGAGACTGCATGGACAAGAACTGCAGGGATAAGTGCACTTTCTTACCTAAGGGACACACTACAGTGTGTAAAAAAGGTATTATGTAGAAATATTTGGACACAAGAAAGGTGCGGGGGAGAGGTAAAAGATACGCACCCAGAAATTTACTCAAATGAAATGAATTTTCCTCAATTTAAACCAAAATGCTGCCTTTTGACATACAGACCTAGGCATTTTTCCTGCTGCAATTTAGCTGTGCCTCTGCATAGAAATCTCTGGTTTCAGATTATGGGATTTGAAATAAACAGGCCACATGTCTTAAAAAACTGTAGAGTACAATTATCTTCCCTTTACCCCCTTCCCCTTCTAAGGGACCTAGGCATTTATACTGAAATAAAATGGCAACAATATCCTTAAATCATGACTAGGATGTTACTCTGCAGCATCCTATGCAAAACCAGAACAAAAGGCACTCTCTTTAAAAGGTTTTAGAGCATGCAATTTAAGAAGGCAATCAAAGTTCTAGTTACAATGGAATAAATTCAATCCACAGCCAACAGGAAGGCACAGGGATCAAACATGGAGAGGCTGGAGCTCCATCAGGAAGAGGTACCTATGGTTACTGCACAGGGCGAATGGGACAGAGCCCATCTCCATCTTCAGTACAAGAGACCTTCCTAGGAGGAAAATTTGTGCAGTCTTCCATCCCACAGGAAGGAGCTAGAGAGGTTCTAACACAGCCATGGGATATTCCCCTCCTTTGCCAGGGGGAGAAGGGGGCACATGAGACATTGTTTACTTGGCCAGGTAAGTGAGGTCTCAGACTTTCAGATGCACCTCAAAAGCTCCTTTGTTTAACACAAATTAAAAGACAGTAGTTACCTTAGGCAAGTTTGGCATCTCAGGGACAGACAAGCCACAAGTACAGAGCTGTATGCTACAAGTCTCTCATTATAGAAAAGGTATCAGTAAGGTCTTCTCTAAGCCAGAGCAACAATCTCTTGACAATAAACTATGAGGTCATCAAGTTAGCAGGGAGTTAAAGAAGCCAGCTATATTGCACTGTTACCAGATTCCAGGTTGGTTAACTTTTCATGGGTCACTTTGTGCATGCTGAGATGAATGAAAATCTGAAAAAAAAATCTTTTCCATTCTGGGAAGAGTGCAAAGAAAATACATACATACAAATAAATAAATTTATATATATATATAAATAAAATAT
>VZRZ01001146.1:758731-784855 GCA_013398175.1 Climacteris rufus
ATAAATATATATATATAAATCTACGCTGCTTGTTCCCCTTCTAGGTACATAACCTCACTTTCAAAATGAACACTTCATCAAACAAACCACACAAGTGCATAACTTAAAAATATGTTACACACACTGTCACATCACTCAAGTCAAGTGTTTCAGGCTTTTGAACACACACTTCTTAAAACTGGTGCCTAGTATTTCCTGTATCCTGCAATTCAAAACATCCAAAACCTGAAAAGAAGGCATTCCATATTGGCTTTTTACTAGTCTGTGTAAGTCAAACCCAATACATCTCCCACCTTAACTCCTTAAGTACAAGCACAGTGCCATTCACAGAATCACCTCATGGTTTCCACTTTTTCAAAGTATTAAGCACATGCTTCTGCCCATCTCAGCCCCACATCATAAGTTTTGTAGAGCCCATCAGAAACAACAGCTTAAAAAAGGTGTACAGTCACCCCAATGAAGAATAGCAAAATATATTTGCTAATTTTTTTCTTCATCTGTAGTAAGAGAGTAATAACAAAGTAAAAAACAACCATTCTCCTGCAGTGAGCCACCCCTTCATATTATCAAAGTAGCACAACTGATTTTATCTTGCTCCTCTGACACCAGATTCACAAGCATAGTGAAACTGGAGTTATCACTGCCTTTAACCTGCTGGTACAGGTGCAGAAATCCGTGATGGCAATAACACAGGAGGCTAATCACCATCACTGTCCATTGCTAAGCATTTATTAGGATGCCCTGGCAGCCTCCCTGGCCCAGGACATTATGGAACTTGCCACTTGCACTTATCTTTATGTCAAGAGCTTCAGGGCA
The DNA here is from genome assembly GCA_013398175.1 of Climacteris rufus. Lineage (NCBI taxonomy): Eukaryota > Metazoa > Chordata > Aves > Passeriformes > Climacteridae > Climacteris > Climacteris rufus. The sequence goes on from VZRZ01001146.1 coordinate 759,548, forward strand.
TTGCAATAATAGCTTTTCTTTTCCTAAAAGTGAGGTTGGTTTTTTTTGTACTTTTCATATCTGGCTTCAGAATTCCATTACTTTACTATTGTTTCACCTGTGAAACAGCCTCTCCATCCCCTTGCACTCCCTGAGCTGCTGTTGTTCAGACTTAATATGATCACACCAATAGAGACAATTGTGGCAGCGTGTGGCTAAAGCCACCGCAAGCAAGCCTCGACCCTGGTGGAAGAGAGCTCAGCACACTGCCTTCTGAGACAGCAGTTCTGGTTAGGGTGACACTGTTACCCAATCCATGATTCCTTTCCGTCGCTGTTTGCATACGTTGTTTCCATTGGTTTATTGCCCAGTTATGTAATGTTCCATATGGTTATGTTCTGGCAAGTTCTTGTATCCTCAGTTACTCATTGGTTATATTGTAATTTCTGTTCCCCCATTGGCTGTATCCCCTCTGCCTTTCCCTATATAAACCCCTATCAGTCGGTGAGCTGGGTTCTTTGTTCCGGACCCTTCAGCTCATCTGGACCCTCACTCCTGCTCCTGCTCCCAGACCCTTCCCTGGACCCTCTCCTGCTGCCCTAGCCTAATAAAAGAGCTGAAATCACTGGACAAAGACCCTCCTTTGGTCTTTGTTCTCACCGACCCACCGAAGACCACCGGGCTCCGGGCAATCCTACTCAGCAGAGGAGCCGGCACTGTCCAGCCAGGCACGGCTGGAACCCTGCTTGGGGGAAAGGCGCTGCAGCTTGGCAGCCAGCCCCCGTACCACCAGGGAAAGCCAGTGCAGGACGCCGTGCGCCCTCGGGCCTGTCCCCAGCCCTCAGCAGAGCGCGTCCACAGCAGCGCGGCTACAGACAATCTACAAGAACATGTTACCAAACACGTGTCTCTGATCCTGTGCCTTCACACAGCCACAGCCACCTCCCTGCAACTCAGCTTTGAGGCAGGGACAAGCCCTGATGGGGCAAGACACTGCACAGAGCACTTCTGACAACTAGTTACAGCTGGATTTAAGTGATCTGACAGGGCAAGAGGACACAGCCTCAAGCTGTGCCGGGGAGGTTCAGTTTGGACATCAGGAGGAATTTCTTCACTGAAAGGGTGGTCAGGCATCAGAATGGGCTGCCCAGAGAGGTGGTAGAGTCCCCCTCCCTGGAGGCATCCAAGGAACAACTGGATGTGGCACTCAGTGCTGTGGTCTGGGTGACAAGGTGGGGATCAGTCACAGGGTGGACTTGATTATCTTGAAGGTCTTTTCCAACCTTAATGGTTCTATAATTCTATGTCTGGTCATTCTCTCTCCAACCATTGAAAAGATCAAGAGAGTAATTGCTGGTGGTCCTCCCACCTCGCGGTAACTAAGAAATCAGTTGAAGATAATTAAACCCAGTCATTTTCCCCTTTTCCTCAAGCATCTGTGACAGCAAGTCATTGACTGAGGGCTCTGCAGCTCCAGTTTCACAGGGTTTGGCCAGGGAAAGGCAAAATAGGTCTCCTCACCCCCAACCTCCTTTACTTGGCTAGAGCTAACATTATGCACAGTCCTGCCAGTCTTTAGGCTGCCACACCATCACACACAGTGCACATGAACTGCTCAGCACATCCACAGCACCCTTCTGCCCCACTAACACAGTGCTCTGTACTCCAGGTTTGACTCCACGTGTCCTGGGTGGCCTTCTTGCTAATAATTCAAAGTGACTTTTGACAAGGCTGCATTTAAGCAGGACACACAGCTCAGCAATACGAGCTGACAGGTGGTGCATTGTTGGGTGATTACCACATGCCTCAGGTGGCAGGAAGGGGCCAAAGTGCAAGTGACTTCAGCCACCCAGCAAGAAAGATAATCCCCCTGCCATGCATGGCTTGGGTCTGCATCCTGATGGAAACACCAGGGAAATAAATCAGCCATCTGCACTTAAAGGGTATTATGGGAACAAACACTATTGTTAAATAGTTCATTCAGAAACAGTCCATAAATCAGAGAAGATGCTGAATGATGCTCCTTTTTTCTGTTGTGCCTCTCCATAAACTGTGATTTTCTATTGACACAATTAACAAGAAACACTCTTCTCTCTTCCATGCAAGAAACAAAAGGGTGTCACGTGTTTCATTCCACCTCCAAAAAAACCCCAAACACGGAACACCTCCAGACTGTCCTGCTGTCCTCAGGTACACGACCCATGGAAACCCAGGTGTTAATCTCAGCTTCCAGCCACAACAGGGCTCCCAGGGAAACAATTCACCTGCTGAGGGTGACCCCAGCACAGACCACACGATGCCCTCTCCCTTAGGCTGTGAGCAGGGCTGGGGCAGTGCCCACACCCCCAGCCTCAGGCAAAGAGCTGATGAGTGGCCTGGGCTCCAGTCAGAGAGCACCATCAGGAACTGCATGAAACAAGCCTAGAAAGAGGGCTACCTATAACAACTTTTCCAGCCAGGAAAAATGACAGGGCTGGGCACAGAGGTACCTGCAGTACAGCTTTAGAGTCCATGCAGAAAGGTCACTCAGGAAACTGGGGCATCAGGAGTCACAGTAGAAACCCAGCACAGCTAAAAGGTGGCTCATAAGGGAAATAAAGTGCTCAAGCTGAGCTTAAATAAGGTTCCTGGAGCAGTAGGTGGAGCTTGCACAGGTGGAGGTGCCTGGTGTGGCTGCTCAGGGCCCTTCAGTGCCCTTTGGTTCTGGCCACAGCTGAGGCAGCTGCTTTGACATGGCAGGATGAGGAGGAGTTGAGGTGCAAGAAATAGTTTTGTGTGCCTCATGGCTGCTCATTTTTGAAGGAGAGCCAGGTCCCAGCCCTCTGTTTGGCTCCCTTAAACCTGAAAGTAGGTATGGAAACAGTCATAAAGGGGCTTCTGAATTAGCTGGAGTTATTCAAAGTTGGGTTTGCTTCAAAAATGATAAGAGCAACAGGTGCTTTAGAGCAGTATTACAGGCAGCTTCCTACCCATCCAAGGACAGCTATCCCTCTTCTGTGCTTCAGAAAGCACACCAGGGTTTGGGCCTGAGTTTTTTCCATGGTGTGATTAGAAAGTGTCTGTAAGGTGCTGTAAGTGCCAAGGAAGCTGCTGAAGTCTTTAAATAACCAGTAAAAATAGAATACACTCTGAGGGATTTTTAATAAAAGAGTTGATGTCTCTATTTCTAGATGTAGAAGACTGTGTATGGGAGTTACCACTGTACTTCCAGAAGTATGTGAAACCATGGGTAGGAGACCCCTCACCCCTGGTATAGGGTGATATAGGACAAACCACTAAAACAACTCCCTTCACACTACCACAGTCCCACAAAAGAGTCCCCTGCTCCATGCACTTTAGGAAACACCTGCAACAATTTACTTACTGTGAATGAATTTAGAACTTTAAACCTTTCTGATTCTGCTCTGTGCTGAGATTTCTTCTGTTTATTTCCGGGTTGAGCTTGGCTGTCTCTCTAAAGGCCAACTCAAAGCTGATGCCCCTCATTGCCTGCTTCACACATAGGTATGGGAACTGAGTACTCAAAAGCCTTGTTCATACATAGTCATCTTACATACTGCCAACCCCCCCAGCCTTCACACCCCAGAGCAAACGGATCAGTAGTGTCATCGTGGCTGCTTAGTCAGGCAAACCAGCGTGTTGCAAACAGCTGACAGATGCTGCTGGAAGCTCAATTAATTACCCACCAGGAAGGTTGTCCTGCTGAAGAGATGGTGTTAACATTGTTTAAAGCGTGGCCTCAGTGACCCCCCTGCAGCAGAATACCTGTATCCTGGGACAAGAGTCCAGCTAGTGTCTGTGTGGGCACCCTGCCATCGGAGCAGATGGATACGGACAGGGGCAGCCAGGAGCCCTCCACGTACGCGTACTCAGCGTAGACACTTGGAGCAACATTAATAATGGGAATTGTCCAAATGCCCCTTCTCCCCAAGTGCCTAAATCAAGCTTTGTGTAAGTGCATTTAGGGAATCTACATCAATGAAATCAGACCAACAAGGAGTGACCACAATAATCACACATATAAAACCCGACTTCTCTGTCTCTTTCATACCTACCAACACACCCTTGGCAATGAGAAATAGCAAAAAAAATACTTCTCCAGGAAGTAGGACAGGTTTATTTTCAATTGCTAATCCTGGCTGTGTTTGCAAAGAGGCAGGTGCCGATCAATGCCTGTGATATCCAGTGTGCAGGAACGAGTGAAGAGTTTCCCTTCCCATATAATCCAGGAAAACAGGAGTTCAGGGGAATGCAAAGGGTGCTTTTGATGTCCTGAGCCCTCAAATGGTACTGTGTTGCATCTTTATTTCCAGGAAATAATAGCCTCACTCACTGCTGTGAGAGAAATAGGGACTTGCTGAAGTCACTGAAGTCCTCTAGGACTTTCTCTTGTAGTTCTGCTAATTGTCTCAATTAGATGTCTCATAATTCAAGTAATATTTTAAGTTCATCTCCCAACAGGGAAGTTAAAGAAATGACTTTGATACAAAAGATGGGCATCTAGGCCCATGTGGAGAAGGCATTAAGGCCTGTTAGCAGATAGTGGATGGATGAGGCTCTGTTGTTTTTCTCCACCATGAGACTTCTTGGTGGGATTATGCAGTGGCTGGACCTCCATGAAGCACAAGGCTGTTCCTCCAGGGTGCTCCTGCAAAGATATTCCTAGAGGTTCTTCCTCTCCAGTATTCAGGACCACGTGCAACCCTGGATCTACACTGTGGCTAAGCAAACACATACACATACAGAAAATTAACTTCCACCTGCACTGGGCCCTGTGGAATTTTCCAGGAAACCTGGCCAGAATTTTGTATTTCTAATAAAACCAAAACAGTGTTTAAATCCAGCTTCAAGCTTCATTGCAAATATCTCTCACAGCCCTCTGTAGCAGGAATAATTACTGTCCTTATTTATCGGGTAGATTATACAAATCCCCTAGTAAGTAAATTTAAGGATTAAGGTTAATGTGTTAGATTAAACTGACAGATTTATTTACTTCCTCCAAGAAGGAAAGATGAAAGGATGATGACCTATCATGTGTATTAATTCAACATTTAACCCTGCTTCAGGTCCAGTGATTATCTCTGCAAGTGCCAAGCCTCAGCCTAGCCGATTCGAGTGCCATGATGCATACACAGGAGTTCTGTTGTCTCCAGGATTTTATCTGTTCAGCTCCCGGTTTTTCAGATGGTCGTGTGCTGTACTTTTGCAGTGCCTTCCTTCTACAGTTTCAGTGGGCTCACAAGGAATTACACCTGCATTCACCCCACAGAAAACATTACTTATGCCCGTGTTACAAGTATTCATGCTGTGGCAGAGATTAGTGCCAATTTTTTTCCTATGACTTCTCTGGATGAAGTGGACAATTTGGCATCCTTCAGAGCCACTGGGTTCTTCGGGAGTCCCTTAGAGTGATTTTCCCTGTTGCAAAAAGCCACATTCCAGGCTATGGAAACATCCTAGACTTACAAACTTCAGAGCAAGGTGGCCAGCTGGTTTCCTGCTACTTTCGGATACTGATACTGGTGTTGTGGTCAAGTTGCCTGAGGGCTGCAGTTGAGGACAGGAATGAAAAGACAAATACAGATCTCCCTTCTGTTAGATCTATCCTGTAGTCTGAATAGGGGCTGGCCTGCTTTGCTTTTCAAGTGAGTGTGTTTCTTGTCTGCTTTCCTACATCTCACTCTCCATCAGTAAAGCAGGTGGCATCCAACTGCACTGCCTGAGCACGTGCATCATCATGAGCACATACTGCTCAGAGTTGCCCCAGCAGATCATTTCCTGCAAATTAATATAGGATATTTTATGGGAGTACTGAGGAGCAGACTTGTTGTAGCATGTTGTGTATCCGTCCCTGCACCACTTAACCAGACACTGAATGGAGGAGAGAGAAACAGATACCAGATGGAGAGGCAATTTTCCTACAGTCACAAACAAGGGGTGTGGCAGAAGCAGGACTCTGGTCTCCAGAAAGTTAACCTCCAGAGCCTAAATTTCATCTTAGTGTTGTGAGCTCCTCAACAGTGAGATGTGGCAATGCACCAAAATAGGCAACACTGTCTGACACAGACGTATCTTTTCTCACTCCAAGACTGGTGTCATGACTTACCCATTATGGTAACCCTCCCAGAGGAACTTTGAAAAGTTATCTAGTGCAAATGCTACCTATGTTTATACAGCAGGCTGGTAGCAGGGCTGGGATTTACTTAAAACCTAGTGACATTGTCATCTGTTCTAGCCCCTTCAAATAAAAGTTGTGTCCCCATGTGCTGGCCTCAACAGGTTTCTATATTTATCTGTCCTTATTTTAGGAGGTCTGCAGAGTAAACATATAGATTACAGATGTGGTGCTCCTCATCTTAGCTAAGGTTTCCAATAGGGATAGTTGTTCTGGGACAGAATCCCAGCTGAGAGTCATTTGCTGCTCGCCTGCCAAAGGGGACTGCGAGCATTGCCAATGCTCTGCTTGACTTAGCTTGAACAGTTCACAGCCTCTGAGGAAGGGGAGGAAAATTCCATCATGAAATAGCTGATTTAAAGTGCTGTATCCCACAGCGACAGGAGAGTGTTTGCTAATAGTAACGCAGCTTTCAGAGAGAGACTTTTAGTTCGACTTTCAGAACGTGTTCCTGCTTGGGAGAGGGCCAGGATTAAAACCCTCCATCAGTTCAAAACTGCAGTGAGTTTTTGAAAGAAAACCTATTCTGCTTTCACAGCTGACACCAGTTTTGCAAAAACTTGCTACAAGGAGGAAGACGAGGAGGAGGAGGAAGAGATTCTAGTGACATATCCACCTCCACTTCTCTATGTATAGAGTGTACAGGCCTGTCCCTCAACCAGCAGTGGGTTTTGCCTGTGTCAGAAAAAGACAGGCAAGAGCAGTACAGGAAGTGAACTGCAAAATGTAAAGCTTATTCAGAAACTTACTTTTAAGGATAATTTGCATTGTATAATATGTAGTGTATGTTCAAAACTCCCCTCCATTTACATGCGACTTTTGCAGATAATACGATATTTAGAGGTGCTCCAGAAAAAAAAAAATAAGCAAAAGCAAAGAACCAGAATAACAGTATCTCCTAGGGAACTTGGTAAAGAACATTTTCAATAGCCAGCACAAAATTCTTTCCATCAAAAAATGCTAAAAAAAGGAAATAATTCTATCCAGAGAGCTAGATCCTGCAGAACTACCTTAGTTTGCAAGGGTTAAATAGTCACAGCATTTTGATGTGTTTACATCTGATAACTCCCAATAGAGAGAAACATATTTAGTCCTTGAAATGTAAGTTAACACTGGACATACTAATCATATAAGATGGGATGTATTAGAAAGAACATTGAAGACTATTATTTGCCCCAGCTGCAAATGTCTCTCAGGAAGGAATGGCTATGTGTGAGTCAGTTGCCTTCAGAATGGCAGACCTTACTAGAAACCCTTCTCAGTGGATGTCTTTCCACTGATTTCAGCAGCCTTTGGGTCAAGCTTTCTTTTACTGGAAAGATATTTAATGTAATACTGAGAGGAAGGACTGAAAAGCAGACACCAACATTTCCTTTGCCTCCTCATCTGGCAAGTCTACTCTGTGTAATCAACCATTAAGATTTAGAACAGTGTAAACTGGACATCAGCTGCAGGGGAACATCTGTGGTAAAAGCTTAAACTAAGTGGGTCTGGTGCAGAACAGGGGCTTATTCCAGAACCCACTAAAACCAGATGAAAAATTTCTACATATTTTTGACTAGCACTGGTAGTAGCTGTTCCTTGTTTATTAAAGGCAGCACAGATTTTGCTCCTGACTTCAGTGAGGGAAGAACTAAAGCTGTGTGCCTTGGTATAATTATACAGGTAGGCATTCCAAAAGGACACAAGAATTAGGTGGCTACATGAGTTGTACCTGGTTTTGAAAGGGCAACCCTGTGTGGAGAAGGTTTTTTGATACAAAATTCCAAAGTGTACGCCCAATTTAGCACTCTAGCTTTCCTATGATTAAGTTAGACTAAAGTCAATGAAGATAAATCTATTTTTCCTTGTGAAAAACTAGTACATATAAGAAATGTGATGTCTGATGGAAACAATATGGAAGGGTCATATTGAATTCTGATATATTTTTTCACTTTTTTTACTAACTAGATGTGGCCAGTCAGCTATCACATTAGTCTGCGTACCTCTATATTGCATCCTTTCATAGTATGACTCAAGTCCATTTTCCCAGTACAGGAAAAGGGAAAAAGTAGGAAAATCAAATGATAGATCATGTCCAGGTGGCCTAACAATTTGTACTCTAGCACATGGCTGCACCAAACCAGAGAATCATGGTAGCAAGAGTCATCAGCAACCTGCCACAGGTGAATTTTATAGAGAAGAAATACATGATCAAAGACTGCAGAATTCATCCCACTCAGCCCAGTCACCTCCAGGGCCTCAGTACAGCTGGGTCACACCACATCTCTTCAGGAAACTGGGGGATTGGAAGCTGGGAAGAGAGCAAAATCTGTCCATATTGAATGAAAAACACAGAAACACAGAAAAAAAAGGCCTGTACAAAACTGTGTTTAAATAAGTAGGAAGACAGCCAGATGGCTTATGAGATGGATGGTACTTTAACTTTTGCTCATCTTTCCTATTTAGACCATGCTGTTGGTGCTTAAAACTTGTTGCCAAGGTTTATCTTTTACATTTAGGCTACTTCCTAATAACTACATAGCCCCTCCAGAGGAGCATTGCTGCCTTTCAGTGCTACAGTCTCAAAATGGGAATAGTGGCAACTATTTTCAGAAAACATCAGGCTGATTAGGGTAAACTGAGTAGTCCAGAAGCTCTTACTAAGTCCATAAATAGTGACTCATGAAAGGTAAAGGGAAGAATTTGGCCCTTGCCATTGTTGATAAACAGGCTGATAAACAGGGTTTTGGTCTCTCATTCACAACAAGTTCAGATAATTAATCTGGAAGGGAGGATGAAAAGGGTGCTTTCCACTGCCGGCGAGTAACACAAACAGACACATCTAATTGGCATATTATCACTCTACAGTGCTTTCTAGGTCTGGTGTCACATCTTATGACAGTTTGGGGCTGATGCTTCATGTTCTTGTAAAATGTCAAGCTACATTAGATCAGTAATCTCATGTAATACAGTATCAGACAATGCCACTGAATGAATACAGAATAGAAGTATTTTTAGTTGTTCTTTTTCCCTGGGAACTCCACCTGGCTCTTAGCTTTCTAAAAAAATATACTGTGTGGAGACATTGTAAGGTGGAAAGGGGAGTAAGAAAAATTATACAAAAGGTTCAGAAACGTCAGTGACTTGTGAAAATAGATACTTAGGGACTTGCAGCCCACCCAGGAAATTCTGCATGTTGAATCACCACACTACTCATGACATGCATTTTAATTGTTTGGTGAAGTTCATAAGTGTAAGCCAAACTGTTGAAAGATCAGCTGCAGTAGTGTTACCACAATGATATGCAAGCCACATATCCTGTTGTTGAATAGGTTATCCGTAAACTGCTTTCTATGATAATCTCTTTCTATGAAGTTAACTGGGCTTTGGGCGGGAAAAAAAAGAACATCTGATGTTCTTTTTTACCTTCTTAGCATCAACTCACTGACATTAAATGAGATATTTATTATACGTGTGGGTTTACCATTTTAAATCTGCACATATTTCCTATTCATTTATAGCCATTCTTTAGGGATGATGCTGTAAAACAGCTGTCACCTCGCTGATGCTGCCACAATCTGAGCATGCAGTCATTTCTGGTGGCGGGGGGTGGGGGCTACAGTGAATCACAGAGGATTTGACCCTGTTCCATAAGGAGTAATTCAGGTTGGAAGGGACCTCAGTCCAACCTCATGCTCAGTGTGGGGACAACTGTGTGGTCAGACCAGCTTGCTCAGGGCTTCACCCAGCTGGTCTTGAAAGCCTCTGAGCATGGAGGTTGCACAGCCTCTCAGCCCAGCCTCTTTCATTGCCTTCTGGTAAAGAACTTGGGGTTTTCTCTCTCCAGAGAGGCCACCAGCAGTGAAGAAATGGCTAAGGCCTGTAATTGAGACCATGGCCTTGGCATGGTTTAAGAACCAAGGGGCCATGGAAATTGGTACCTACATACAGATGAATAAATTCAGTGCCTGAGCTGTTTGTGTGCCCTGGGACAGGACCAACTGTGCCATGACCACACTCACTGGCACTGCTTGGCCTGGGCCAACTACAACTCTTCCAAATATATCCTGGCCACAGTTTGGAAGCTCAAACATCTGACAATTTGCATGCAAACTCCCTGGTTTAGGGACTCAGAGTTTACTAATATAAATGGGGGCTGTTCCAGGCCAACTGGGCCCTGAGCCCAGAATGCTCCCAAGCACCTTTCATCAGCTGCTACATATTGAGCCACAGCAAGCTTTTTTCCCAATTCACCTGGTTCACATGTGACTCTGTCCTGATCAATGTCTGCCTTCTCCACCTGTGAAGATTTAAAAACTAAGAATCAGTTGCATAATATATAACTTTTTTTTTTTTTTTTGAGGGCTTGTGCTAATCTAACCAAACCACTTCTTGTCCTGTGGGAAGCTTGTACAACAGCTGGTGTGATACAGCTTTGTTTCCAGCATGGGTAAGCACTGTCGTATAGTATTTCTTTCCTTATCTGAACAGTATCATTAAAATGATGACACCCAGGTCCATTCAGAGAGTTACATTCCTCCCTTGTGTATGAACAGGATGTTCTCACAATGCTAGAAAATGTGAAAAAATGTGATTAAACAATTGGCTGCTAAGATAGAGAAAAGTGACTTTCTCCAATCAGATTTCTCAGAGGCACAGGAGATACCTGTCTCCCATTAAGGATCAATGTCAACCAACCATTCCCATGCAGTGTTCTGCAAACTCTGCAAAAGGGGATTCTGCATCCCTGTGAAGATAAAACTCCATCAGGATGTGTCTAATGCAGGCCTCAGCAGGTTGTCCACTTCATGTTTACAGACCCACTGGTTCCTGCAGCTGACCAGGACACAGCCATACAGCCAAATGTCATCATCATGATGAAGACATAACAAATGTCTTCATCAGGTGAGTGCTTTTCCCCTTGAGGTAGCAGAGTAGGGAACAGCCTGGAGCTGAAACCTACCTTTAGGGATAATTGAAGCATAATATCCAAGTTGGTAAGAGAAGGCCACAGATCAAAGTTTTTGTATTGCATTAGTTTTGTTGACACCTAAACGTTTCCACAGACGTGCTCAACCATGAAACACATAAACATGCAAGAGGAGAGGCATCTTTTGTCAGTAAACTTTGTGTAAACGTAGCACAAGTATGAAAACGTCAGTAATGGGATAAAGCTTAAATGAAAACTGTCAGCTTTTTGTGGACAAAATATCTGGTTTACTGTAATAGAAGACTTTTATATTAAATGAGTAGTTTTTAATGACGCCAATGAATTTTCTTTTTTTTATAGGACTGGTGAAATCTTTTCTGTATCATGACAGGAGGAAAAGGAGAGAATTCCTACCTTTTACTCATAACTTGGTGTGCCTCCCACCAGGAGCTGTGCAGTGAAATTTTGGGGTGCAGTGGTCCTCCCACCATTCTTGCTCAGGAGAGGATCACTGTGGACAGCAGCAGAACCCAGCTATACCCACAGAGACACTGCATCCTGCAGGAACAGGCCAGTTGGTCCTACTTGGTTTCTTTCTCACTATTCCCCCTCTCTGTGAGCTCACCCTACCAAAGCAATCAAGGTCACCATAAAAAAATGCATCATGGCACTTCAGTCCTGGGTAGATATGCCATAGGCCTACAAATTTGCCTAGGCTGTTATCAGACAAACACAGATCTCCTAAGTACATAACACTTCCTTCTGTCTGCCTTCAAGGACTCTAAATCTCTGCCTGCCTTGCCAGCTTGCAGTGACACTGATTACGTTAATGAAACATGAGAGGGCTCCATCAGTTCAGGAACAACTAGGGAACAGCAACTGACTACAAAGACATTTTCCATCTTTTTAGATCTATCAGATTTGCATTATGGTGCCTGTTTCCATGGCAGAAAGCTCAGTCTGGGAAATGTCTGTCTTCTAGGTTTTTAATCAGTCTCCTTGTGATCCCAGATGTGCCATGACAGATGATTTTGAGACCTTCATGATGGACAAAATCACATGTGTTGAGGGAGGATTGAGAGTTCTTTTTAGTTCAACCTTGTCAGAAAAGTTTCTGGGGCTGAACAAGACACTGATTTTAATACGAAGATAAGTGGTTTTGTACAAAGACAGCAGCGGTTTCAACCCTTGTCAGCGAACTAAGCACTCCTTGGGATCTATGACTCTCAAGCTGCAGCTCTCCCTCAGAGGGGGACTGCAGGATGAAGCACATGAAGAAAGTTGATCAACTGGACACAGGACAAAAAAGTCTCTCTGCATTAACAACAGTGCAGCTTTTGGGTCAGTGATGCAAAAGCCCAGAAGAGAAGCAGGACACTGAACACCTCACTAATATGGCCAAAACAAAGTTTCAGCTTTGTTAACTGTAGATGTTCCCACACCCTTAATATAACAGCTAGCTGTAAACAGACCCCAGAAAGGTGTTGCCTACCCTGAGTTTTATTTCTATTTCTCTCTGCTGTACATTGTTTTTGCTGGAGTTTCAAAAGATTTATACTTCTGGCTGCACAAAGCATGTTGACTTCACTTTGAATTGGCAAGACAAAAGAGAAAAAAAACAAGGCCAGGAAAGACCATCTAATTCTATTCTTCGAGTTTTGTCATGACACCATTTAAAATAACCTTTGTGAGTCTTTACATTTGTATATATGTATATCCGTTTGTTTACTTGCAAATGCTCATAGAAAAACATGAGACAGAAGTGTCTTTGTCCTTCCATCAACTACAAAGGGAGTTTAGATGGTGAGATCATCTGTCAACATCTCTCCTATAAATGTTTAAATATGGACAGATGAGAGTGTCATTGATTATCTGGTTCCTTTATTCTGTAGATTGGAGAGTAGATGAATAGTGGTTTAGCAGGAGCAGCAGGAGCCCGGCAGTGAGCCGTCAGTCGCACCCAGTCAGCACAGAGCTGGAAAACTCTCCTCATGCTTACTCAGCAAGTAGCAGGGAAGACAGAGGTTGGTTTTGCTGGACACAGTATCCTTCCCTTTCTATACTGAACTGCATATTCTTTGTGTGCATTCAGTTCTCTGGATTTTTGGCGGTGTTATATAAATGCCAACTAATTAAAACAAAAGGAGCACAAAAAAATAGAAAAAAAAAAGAGCCTGCCCTAAAGCTCACAGAGGTCAGTGTGCAAACATTAGTGACATAAGAGGGCTCTGGAGCAGGGCCTATGCCTTTAATTCTGTTTGAAGTGAGAACATAAATGTGAAGTGTTTTGCAAAAAAACCCACCAAAACAAAACAAAAAAAGCCCCAACTTCCTATGCCAGTGTAAAAAAACTTCCAACATGTGCCAGCTCAGGAAGTTCAATTCTTTATGGGGCCAAACAGCAACTTCTATCCCTGACAGAGATAAAACTTCTCATGGAAGACTTTCCAACCACTTATTAAAAGCATACAGAACTGATATAACATTATTCAGCTCCAAATCATTGTTTCCCCAGACTTCCACAGTTTTTGGCTCTGTTTTGTTTTCCAGGGCTGGGCTTTTCCTTGCTCTTTTCTTACAGTGGTATCTTTTGGAGGTCAGCTTCCTTCCTGCTATACCACTGCATGGCTGCCGTCAGGAACATCAGATCTGACAAATGCCATTTTCAGCTCCACTGGAGGATGACACTAGCCTTCATGGGGTTTACATTCTTTGGAAACATCAAGAGTGATGTGCTGGACAAGTCTATGTAGGAAACTGAGACTAGAGATGAGGTTCTTATCTTGCTTATATGAGGTCAGTATTCACTGCTTACAGGGGATTTCTCAGGATTAGGACTCCAAACGGGTTGGCAGAATGTCTATGCTGTCTTGGAGTTTTATGGTGGCATTATCTCCTCACAAACCTGCACACCAGCATGTGCAAGTCAGAATATTCAGACTGCGTCTCTGAAGGCATCAACTTAAACCTTGTTCATTCTTGGTTTGCCCATCTGGACCAAAATGTCTGAGAACAAAGAAATTGGAAATGTCTGTAGAGACATTTTAGGTACAGAACCCCTAACTATGACACAATCCAGTTTTCCTTTTATAAAATATGCTTTCACATACCTTCCACCTTCTTGAACTCCATCTATATAATAGTTTTTACCACATCAGAAAATACTTCTTAAAATGCTGACTAAAAAAAAAAAAAAAAAAAGGTAGTTTCATCTAATACAGTTGTTCTGGCCACCACAAAAAGAACAATTTTTCTGTTAGTACTTCCATTGCATTCCCCTCTCTGCCCCCAAAACCCACAGTGGGATCACTGCATGTTTCAGTGTGGTGTAGCCTATAAAGCAGAGACACAAAATAAGCAAGAGCAAAGAAAAAAGGGAGCAAGGAACTGTTTGAGGAGAGGGAAGTCATTAAATCATTGGCTCTGCAGCTGAGAGATGCAGCTACAGGTTTTGCTGCAGCAACCCAAAGCTCCCAGGAGATCTGGAGTACCTGAAGGTCTGTGTGGACTGATGATGATTACTAAAAACTTTTGTGTTACTGAATAGGATACACCACAGGAACTATGCTTAGCTACCAAGCTGATTGAGGTATTGTTACTTTGTATAAATATGCTAAAAAAGAATTTACTAAAGAAGTTGTTATTATTAATATTATTAAAAGTAACTATTCCACTATTTCCAGTCCTAAGAACTTACGAAAATCACAGGCTTTTCTGGAAGGAAAAATAATATTTGAAATTTGATTACTTAAAAAAAAAATTGTTGGCATTTATTTTTCTTTTTTCAGACATTAGATTTAATATTTCCAACTTCTCTCTACTATGAAGAATGGTTAAGTGGTGAAAGCTGCTTTCAGAATAAGGTTTCTTTAACAGGATGTGCAGAAAACCATCAAGGATAACTCCATAAGGATCAAGAACACTGAATACTTTTGGTTACTCTTTTCAAGTGT
Organism: Climacteris rufus; assembly: GCA_013398175.1. Classification (NCBI taxonomy): domain Eukaryota; kingdom Metazoa; phylum Chordata; class Aves; order Passeriformes; family Climacteridae; genus Climacteris; species Climacteris rufus. Next base: position 774,567 of record VZRZ01001146.1, read on the forward strand.
TCATTGTAGAGTTTTCAATTTGTATTCTATTTGTATTCTAACCATGATATCTAATCTCTAAAATGTTCCCCAAATGCATGTCATTGTTTCTTCCTTTCTATATTTTTAACCAGACAGCTGATCTCACTCTTGTTGGGTTTTACTGAGGAGGGGCAAGTGCCTCTAGCAAGCAGTTGACTTGCAGAGAATTATATGGGCATTGTATAATTATGTACAAGGTGAGGGGCAAAAAGCACACAAATCTGCTTCTCAGCAGTTGTAATCTTGTCAAAAGTCAACCAAGAGAACTACTGCAAATTGCCATCTGTCTTTGTCAATACCTCTGCCTCAAAAGCAGATCAAAGACTGCTGCCTGGGGAAAATATACAGCAAAAGGGTTAACCCTACCAATATGATTACTAATAATAAATAATTTATGCGACCATAACACAAACTGAAAGACGCTAAAACCTTTTTCACAGAGGAAAGCACATGGCAATCTCACTGCTTGAAATTTGGCTTGTTCACGAAGTCACGAGGGCTAAAACCTAGAGCAGAAGCCTGAGTTATCACCTGCCAATGGACCACCCCAGCCACCAACACTACTGCAGAGCATCTTAATCTACTGCTGCTTTTAGATGCTAGCACATTCCCAAAAAGGGAGATAATTCTATCTTCTCAGAATAAACAATCTTTTGATGTGCATGAGGTCACACACTCATTGGCAGAAACTTGCAATAAATTTTGGGTAATTAACTAAATGACAATTGCTATGTATAAAGGATTTTTAAAAATAAAATCCAGATTTAGAAAAGTAAACATAACAGGAGGTGCTTAAAGTTAAGCATCCTTTAAGAAGGAAATAATCACAGCTTCAGTCTCCTGCCCACAGAATCAGGGTAACTTTATATACCCACTTTCTAAATTACTACAGGATGTTAAGATGGGAGTCTCTACATTAGGGCATGATAGTGGTATTTTCAATCTCTTTCCACACAATATTAAGTGTAATGCTTCCAAAAACCTGCCCTGTCTACATCACTGCATAGTCAGGTCTGATTTAAAAAAAAATAAAGGAGAGTGAGTGATCAAGCACACATTACAGCTGCGCCACTGGGTCAGTAAGTGAGAAGTTAAAATAAGAAGTTCATTCAATAAAATATTGATTCTGGAAACAGATTACAGGAAATCATACCATACCACTAACTTAATTTATGAGTATTTATATTGCAGGAATTACACCAATATATCAAACACAATGCCTTCAACCTTAGTTCAAAAGAGAATTTTATCTCTAAGCTTTAACAACAGGGCTGAAAATAATTCAGATTATATAGGCAGCATTTTAGCAGCCCATTTTCATCTTCTTTAAAAGCAACATTCTAATGCATGATGGTTAAGGATCAAGTTGGGATTATGAGGAGAATGTTAAACATACACCAAGTCATACATCTGTTTTGAATAAAAGATGTTGCATAGAGTTCCAATTCATTTTTTTCCAACTCTTTGCTGTACGTGTTGTAGCTGCTAAGTGAAACCATGCATCAGATACATACATCACTTCAGCAACAGATTGCTAATCAATTGTCTATCATGTTCTGAAATATGTGGGTTAAAAATCCTTGGGGGCAAAGGCTTTTCTAGTTTGGAAAAAATCTGTTTCATGTTCTGTTGTGGTTCATTCCTCCATCTCTGGGCTTCTAGGAGTTCTGCTGTTGTCTCCAGGCTGGTGCTAGACCGTTCCCTCCATGGTGGGAAAGCAGCAGGCCTTACACCATGTTCCCAGCCCATTTCCAAACACCAGTCTGAAGGAAAGGTATATTTGCTGGCCTGTCAGACTCTGGCCAATAAATAGGTTGCTCCCAATAAGAAAACCACTAATATATTCAGTTTGATTGCTGTGTTTTATGATTTAGACATTGTTTGAAGCAATTGATTTTTTTAGAAGGCTAATTTAGAAATGCTGGTATTTGGATTACTTAATTTTTTTAAAAATCTTTAATTGGAATAGGAAACTGCAAACTTGCCATAGCATACAGTTTGTCAAAATGACCATGTTTACCTCACTAATACTTTCATTTCATCATGTCAGAACTTCACACTTATAACATATGGATTTTAAATAGCTACATTATCAAATCTGTTTGATAACAATATCAATAACTAGGATTAGTTTCTAATATTCAATCAAAAATACTTGTAGTACTTTAATACAGGGGAAAATGGGTGCATGTAGACCCTGCATGTGCTAGGCTGCAGCCACTCCTGCAGTTCCTCCAGAATTCTGGAAGCAGTTCTCCCCTTTTTCCATTCTTGATACCCTCCCTATCTGCAGCCTCACCTCCTTGTCTGCTCAGGAGCTCTTTGTCAGCTTCCTCATGGGACAGAGGAGGAGGGAATTTAGGTTCCTGATGAGGGAAAAATCAGTAGAAACAGCTGCCAAACGAAGGCCAAGCATTTAAGATCAGTGCTCTGATACTTGTCTCATCCAGCCTCCAAATGCCTTCACTCAGGAACCAGAGATGTTTTCTAAGTACTGAGTAATTTAAACTCTATTTGATGCCCTCTACTCACCATACTGCAGAAAACAGTGGACAATCACTCCCTCTTCAGCTTCTTCACTAACTCCTATTGTGTCATGGTCCAGTGACATTTTTTCCATGCTGAAGTGCTTTGGACAATTGATTTTGGTCAAAGAGCATCACAGCCACGTTTTTCTGTCTGCCACTGCTGCAGCCTATCCAAGCTTTCTAACATTCATCTGAGTGAGAAAGAGTAATCAAACAAGTCCACATACACTAAAGAGTCCTGAAGCTGCTGGTTCCCATTAATTCAATCATGCCTACATCAACAGGTATCAGACACAGAAAGCTTAGTAAAAACACAATCATCACCTGTCACTCAGACTGGTCCTGGGCTGACCTTTGAATATTTCCTCACTGGTGTAATTCTCTGTGGTTTTCTGATAATGTAAGGTAGATGCATGTGATGACAGAAGAAATACTTGGAATCTGATATAGTGCTGGGTTATGGTTTTGTGCAGTCCCTTTACTGTGACTTTGAAGCAGGTAGAGAGTTCTTACTCACTGTAGTATCTGCTAAGAACCAGAGGCATTTCAGTCCCACTAGGACCTGGCTGAAGACCCAGCTCCTTTCTACTACATGAAGCAATCCTCCTAGGACAGATTCTTTTGCATTTAGCTGCCAGTGAAAGGGTTATAAATGCTTGGTGTTTCTGAGGCAAAGAGAACCTAGTCACATCAGCAGATATTCCTGCAGGCATTGGAAACTGGCACACATAGGAAATGGAGTTTCTGGGGGGAAAAAAGTGGATTTATGGAGTGGGAAGTTTTCAAAGGGGCTCCCAAAGTCTGAAGGGACACCTACTAGCAGACCTGGCAGTGAGTCTCAGCATCTTGGTCTCCCTTTTGTTCTCAGATCAGGGCTGTGTCTGCAGGTGCAGTCCCTGTGAGCATTACAGAGCCATGAGACTGGAGCTCCAGAGCAGGGATGCAATGTTTGCCAGCTGAAGGAGATTTTATGCCATCCTGGTTGTTACACCAGGCTCTAAACCCAACAGGTTAATCTGGCCTCTTCCTGGCAGCAGAGCTGTGTCCACACCAGGAGCTTTGCTGGCTGAGCTCCACTGGGCAGGTGGGATTTATTTTATTTTCAGATCCAGGCTAACAACACTGTGTGAGCAGAAGTTTCTATGTAGGCCTAAAAGAAACATCTTGGACATCTCTGATCTAAAAAGCTCCATTACCTCTGCATGTAGCAATGAGCTGTCTCATCCCTTCACTCCAACTACAAAAAAAATTGTGTCCTCCAAAAAAGGAGGTGGGAAAACTGGTGATGCTGCTGGATCACAGGAATGTCAGAAATGCTTATGAGTTTTCCTATGACAGACATGGGGTCATGATACACATTAGAGAAGAATCAATTTCTGCTTTGGAAAGTGGAGTAGGGCCACTGCCATGCAAAGTTTGGGGTTTTTTTAACAGGGGTTTGGTTAATTTTTTTAATTATTTGGCTTACATACATCCTACTTTCAATTCCAGTACAGGGACAGGAAAGTTACGCAAAATTAATATGCATTGAGAAATGAATCAACACATTGAACATTAATGCCAGGTGAGCAGCTTACTTGCTGATATTGTGTATCTTTTTGCTGTAGGACCTCACTAGCCTTGCTAGACAAAAAACCCCTCTTTTTATGAAGCTCCATGGAACAATAATGTAAGCTGGGGACTTTACACAGTATGAACTGCTGTCACCAGGTGCATCCTCCACTATCCTTAAGCACTTTTTAGCATTTTACAGGGTTTTTTTCTGATTCACTTGATTTAAAAACAAAGCAATATTTTCTGAGAGAAATCCTATACTTCATGTGACAGTTACCCTGAATCAAGGCCAGCTAGACATCCTCAGTCTTGTATCGAATTAAAAAAACCCAATATAATATTAACACCTGTCATTTTGTAAATATGGAGAACGAAAAAGGTCTTGAAACATAAAATGAAACTCTTTGTATTCAGGTAGTATAATGCATGTCTTCGATTACTAACTATGTGCATTAACCTAATTTATATTTTAAGTGAAATATAATGAAATGTACAGGATATGTAGAGCATAAAATCACATGCCTGTAAAAAGCCTATCTGTTGCATTTCCTGGCTTTAAAAAAAAACCAAAAAAAACAACACTTGAAAACTTGATTCCTTCAAAAATCTGCAATACGGTACATTAATAATAACTCAGTGTTAGGTAAAGCTAAAATCTGCTGCCAAACATGAAGGTTGCCAAGTTAACACTGATTTGCAGATAACCATTATCATGATGGAGAGTTTTTCCTGGATAAGAACTTATTCACTGAAAATGCAGTTCTCACAAATCAAAGGAGCCCTTAAGTCGTGTAAAATCTGGCAAACATATCTGAACATTTTTTTTCAGTGACGAAAATCCTTTGGCTTTATTAATCCAGTAGATGAAGAGTGTTCAAGAGCACGACCCCACAGGGCAAAGATTAACACATAAGTTGGGATATCTATTTTGCAGTTTCTGTTCCAAACTCATTAAAGAGGAGATTTTTGCCTTGTAGTTCTCCCTCACTGGACTGCTAGTAAAAGGAGAGGGGAAAGGAAGAATGATGAAAATTACCATCTGCTCTGATTTATCCAGATACACCACTCTGTCTTTTTACTTTCATTAAAAGTGGCCAGAAATATTCTGCATCGGACAGGTATGTTAAAGTGCCATCATTAAAATGTTAGAGTTTGGTTCTACCTGAACCAATATACAAAACCTTCTCCTGGCTGCCAAAATCAAAACACCATTTATTCACCTGGTTTTTTTTAGATCAGTACCGTTAGTAATGCATTTTCCAGGTCTCTCTTCCTTTAGAAAAACCTGTCTTGAGGAACGCTGCCACATCCAGAGAAATAGAAAGGGATCAAATACAGGCAGGATGTGAAAATCTCACTGCTGTGCAGGGACAGGAAGCAGAAAAAATATTAACAATCAATAACTAAGAGAATTATCACAGAGTCTGGCATTAACCAGAAAGAACAGGCTGCAGGTGCTGTAGCCAAGACATTCAGAAACACAGATTTTTATCACTTAGAATACTTCACTTCCACATGTAATACCAAAAAAATACAGTCAGCATGTGAACTGCCTGGACAAGGTAATCAATTGGACCCTGAGCAGCCACCTTTGCTACAATCAGCAATCCTCAGTGCTCCTTCCTCAACTGCATTTAGCATTAATCCCAGATGATCCAGATTAGAAGGAACTGAAACCCAGATTGGACACCACTTCCACTTAAAATATAAACTGAAGAAAATTATATTGATATATTTCAGAGTCTTCTAGAACATTCCAAGTCCATTTAAGTAAATGTCCATTAAGAAATCACAGCAAGTAACAAAGAAGGGACCTAGCTGGGAACCTGTTTTTCCACAGTTCATACTTATTTATTTCACTGTTTACTTTTCCTTCACAAGTTTCCTGTTTCAGACCTTTTAAGACAAAGCTGTATTTAAGATGTTAAAAAAAAAAAAAAAAAAAAATCTTAAGAACCACCAACACTCTCTCTAGGGGTTGTTTAAAGCAATTCTGATTTTAGTTTCCTCTTCACATTGGATAAGGATCTTGGATAGTGTCAGAGATTTGGTATGTGGACACGATCTTGGCCCCTGGATATGAAGTTGTCATAGCTACTCTGAATGGTTTCTAAACATGACCAAATCCTCCACAGGATCCTTCCCAAATCTCATGGTCTGCAGAAGGTTTCTCTTTGAAAAAACAAGAGTTTGCAAGACTGTGTGCAACACAGTTTTTAAGGTAGAGTTTGGTATTTTCTTTTGAAAAGAAACATTTTTTAAAATTATAAAATAGGGAAAGAGTAAGAAAGAGAGACTACAGACGAAATAAGAGAAAACTCACCATCTAAAACCACAAGAAAACGGTCCAATTATTTTATGCACACTATACAATAAACTCTGGTTTGGTCACAGCAGTGTAGAACTTCAATAAGTTTATCAATACTGGAGAAGCTGATCTTGAATTATACCAGAACAACTGAGAGAAAAATCAGGCCTCTAGTTTTCACATTTTGTTCATCTCTCCTATAACTTAAGAAGAATCATAAATCAGCAACCCATTGTCTCTCAAAATATATGGAAAACAAATTAATTTTCTCCTAGGTCTAAAGATAGAAGAGCGGTTTAATCACTTTTAGCTTCAAAGCAATAATCTGGAAGTATGGTCACACATCAAAATATGGTATTATGATCCCTCTGACATGGGAGAAAGCAGTGTTTTCCAAACTGTATTTTGCCCTAGATATTCAGGTTCTTTTCCATTGTCTGTTCTGTTTCCATCCTCTGTTCTTTTCCATTGTCACTGCAAGAGGCAAGAGCAAAATAAATCATGAACATGATTGTTGATTCCAAAGGTAACTCCATGGTATATTTGTAGCAAAAAAGACAAAAAGGAAAATTCAGTAAATGGAAAGTGGTTTAGAACAAGCTCTTCAGCAAGAACTATTGCCACAAAATATTCTATTGAAATTTAAATTGAAAAAAGAACACCAACTCATCTTGGTAGGTTAGGTCTGCGTTGAGTAGGAGGTTGAACCAGAGAAACTCTGAAGTCCCTTCCAATCTAAATCATTCCATGATTCTAAACAAACTGGACTTTTCTTGTAAATATATTTGTTCAAGAGACTAAAAGAGATTTAAAAATCAAGATTGATTGGACAGGTACTTACTATTATAGCAAAAATTACAAATAGCCACTTACTAGTAGCAAAAATACTACTTCCTCAGAAATACAAAAAATAATGACCCTATTGTGTGAGCATTCAAGAAAGTCTGGTCAGAGAAAAATATAATGTATAATGCTTTTAGCATTTTCCCTAAGCTTTCCCACCGATGGAACACAACCTGTTGGTAATGTATATCACTGCTTCCCTCTCAACTGCAGTCCTCTTGTTGGATTCCAAAAGAACCAAGGCAATGATGTTGTTGAATACAAAATTTTATGAATGACATAATGGAAAATGTTTCAGTGTATAACTTCTAGGAAATTCAGCCTTAATATGGGATATGCATCCCTCATGAACTGGGCACTTAAGTTTTATTGCCTTGTTGGTTAAGTTAATTACATTATGACTGCTAGCAGTTTTTCATCAAAACAGGAGGCTGTTTTACTGGATTTTTTACATTTTGCTCCTCTGGAGTATGCTGGAAAGTATCACAAATGTAGACAGAGGACCATTGTTAAATGGTGGTATTTGTCTTTGTAAGTATAATTCAAAATAAAGTTGCCATAAACCAACAATAAAATGGAATATAAGACTGACATTAAACTAAAAAAGTGGAATTTGCCACAGTGAACTAGTGAAAAGAGGAATACTAGAGGTATACTAGGTGAAAAACAAGTAATAGGTAAAGTTTTTTGTATTGAGTATCCTATTGCACATATGTTACTTGACAGTGCTTTGGGGTTCCAGCTGTGGATACAAACATGGTCAGATGAGGTACTAAACAAAAGCAACAACAAAAGAGTCACAGAGACTCCGTTGATGCCAGTGCACGTGTACAGACCCAGCTTCCCTACCCAAAAATCCCACTAGGGTCTCTACTTCACCCCATTCAATCTAACCACTGAGAGAATCCCTTGTCATTTCAAGGAAGACATTGGAGTCAAAATGGACCGTGTTGCACTAATCTGAAGCATAAATAAAATAATTCTTCCTAGTGCAGTTGGAATATGCCCAACGAGCTCTATTTACTTCAAAAGTGGGCATTTCTGTGCTCACATTTATGTGCAGAGCTATAATCCCAGGGGCCACTTCGGTATTCACCATGTCCATTTCTGTGTTTTCCCAGTGTTTTGATGTGAAACTATTTTTATATCTGCTTGCAAGTCTCTAAATCAGCAGCACAAGAGTCTGGGCTGCTTTCAGTGATTAAAGGCAGACATCAGTAAACACTTTGAGGACACAATTACAGAGTATTTGCACTCCTCTGACTGGAGGAAGCAAGCCTGTCCTGACTTCAAGGAATTTGAGTCTTTGTAACTTCTGGGACCACTTTTGACCCAAACACGTGGAACTGATCTATGTGGTCTCAGAGATAACCTGGTTAAGATGTTCTTCAAGGTCAGGCCCAAAGCATGAGGGAAGGTTACTCAACTATTTTGAAATGTACAGGTACCATTGTGGAACTATTTTATGCTTTCTCTACTTTTATCATGGCTTTGTTTCTTTTTTTTTCCCCTCTGAAAAGGCCACAGTTTAAACCCTCTCCCCCAAGGATATCCTTCCTTCCTATGGATTTACAGCTTGACATTTTTTGGATTTTATTTGCCTTGCAGTACACATTTAAACCTTTACACATTTTAGGTCATGCACATCTTACAAGGAGCCACAGCTATTTCCTGAGACCAGGAATATGCAGAGACAACAAAAGTCTGTCTTCTCATCAAAATGTACATGCACACTCAAGCTTCTTTTTTTACCCCTTTCTTAATAATCATCTACTTCAATACATGGATTTAAAAGATCAGTCTGTCTTTCTTCAGATGAGGGCATCTTATCACCAGTAATTCTAAGCCTGGGCCACGGCACAAGATGCTGTAAAGACACCAACTATAAAGACAGTTCCTTCCCTGAAAAGCTTATTATAAGACACCACAGTTGGACACAACACACCCAGGGAAAAAAAAAAAAAAAAAAAAAGGAGAGACTTGTAGTGGTATTTGGCAAAAGATCAGGTAAATTTTCACTTGGACAATATCCCCCTATTAGGAGATCACTGGTAAAACCTTATGACTACATGAATGCTGCTGGATTGGACTTACCCAGCCAAGCTCACACTGGGGGAAAACAAACAACTAATCCATGGAAGTCCTGTTGCCCTCAATGTATTCCTGGGTGAGAAGAGAGTGTGCTGGGCAGGACATCACAGCAGCACAGGATTCAGACTTGAACCCTGGAGCCCCTGTACATCTGGAGAAGGCAGCATCCCCGACCTTCCCACAGTGATATATTTTGAGGGCTTTTTTTGCAACTGTTCTCTCAATCCTTTACAAAGCCACTGCCAAGGAGGGAAGAAGATCCAAAGGTAAGAACTTACAGTTCTTCAAGATTCCACAGGTGAGGACTTGGCATGTCTGGAGAAGATGACTGCTGCCTCCTTTTGTGTCCCTCTTCCCTCTTCCTACCCCTGCCTCGCCATGTAGTCCCCCCATACTCTTGGAATATTTTGATTAGAGCTTAGCTGCAACCAACCTCTACACTACACTCCAGTAAGGCTCAGCTGAAAGACCTGATGAGGAAATGCTGCTGCTGAGAAACATGTGTGCTTTGTTTTATGGAACCAAAGAGTTAAAATTATTGTCATAAATACCATAATGTATAAAAGCTGCAAACACCCAACTGTAGTGTCAGACTTCCAAGTTGTACAAATGTATTTGTCTCTCATATTAGTAAATGTTATTTGAACAGAAATAGCACATTGTAACAGCCTAACAAGAAGCAGTCTTTCTGATGACGCTCGAGACTTCTTTGCTCCACTGTATGGAAATATTTAAAACTTAAAAGATGTATATTACAAAATAGCATTTCAAATGGCTCAGTCCTGTTCCCAGTAAAGTCAAAGAGGGGTTTACCATCAGCTTCAATTAAAATTGCATAAGGGCCAAGATGCATTTTAACATGATTTTTTCCCTGTTTTGTTCCAAGAATCAAGAAGCCTCTCCAAAGGCCTCCATACCCCTCAAAAAACCAACCCCCCCCCCCC
>VZRZ01001146.1:788578-818001 GCA_013398175.1 Climacteris rufus
AAAAAAAAAAGGACAGGACACCAGGACACCCCCCGAGTCCCAATGTCGCCGTGGTAAGGAGGAAACACACTACACGTTTCTAGAAATCCCGCTCGCCTAATTGTTACTGTTGTAATTAAAATATAATTACCTCTGTAATTAAAATATTGGCTGACACCGCAGATACTAAAGATCTCAGTAACACGCGGTTACAGACGTACAGAACATTTAAAACATGACTGTACCAGTTTAAGAAGTAAGCGGTTTAGGTAAAAAAACTGTGATAGCTATTCATGTCCCCTAATTAGAAATTAGCGGGGTTTTTAAATAAATCCTTTTTACAACAGAGACTTCACAAAACAAGATTTCAGTATTTTTGCTTGGATTGACCTTCCTGTTCGCATGCAGTAAAAAATGTAGAGTTCAGGAGGTGTAGAGTTTTTGGTTGGTTGTATTATATTTAATTACTTTATTTCATATTTTTAAAATTTTATTTTATGTCGAGCCTTTACTTATTTTTTTAATTGACCATTTTGTATCCATGTTTATTACATTAGTCCATTAATAAGAATTTCCAGAAGAAGAAGAAAAAAAAACCTATGGAGCCGACGAATAGGGCCTTACTGTATTTACTTAATTAACTGAAAGACAAAATTTCTCTTGACTTAGGTTGGACGCGAATGAGCCCCTACGAGAATCACTGCAGGAACCACGTGTATTTTCCTTTCTGTCCTCAGCCTTGCGAGACGAGCGGGACGATGCCGCACACCCGCCCCCGCGGCTGCACCGTCCCGGGCAGGACTGCTCCGGCCCCCGCGGCACGGAGCCGCTCCCAAAACTCCGCGGGATCCCTCCCCACGGGCCAGCATCCCTTCCTTTGCAGAGGGAGGGCACCGGCGTGGCAGGCGGCAGCTGCCCCGCTGCAGCGGGACCGACGGACAGGCGCGGCAGCGGCTCCCGGCCGGCAGCTCTCTGCGTCCTCAGAGAACCAGAATCAAGCCATAGGCTTTGCAAATATTCCTTCCAAGGCGCAGCGGAAAAGGATTACACTGAATTATCAAGCACCCTGCAATATTCTGCTTCCAATCACGTTTCAAATAAATTACTTTTTTGATGACCCAGTAACTGTTTTAACGACCAGTGTTAGTCAAACACCAGTGCTCCGTGAGAGTTATTATTTATTTGAAAATTCTTTGCGATTTCAAGTTGCTATCCACATAACATGCACTGTCTGAAGAAAGCGAGAGGGCTCTCAGAAAAACGCAGTTTGTCCCTCATACTGCAAGACGAGCACGTCATTGGGGCTCCTAGTTTCATTTTTCATTCAATACAAAGAAAATTATTTTCCCCCTTGCTAAGCACTCGCTGTTCCCGTGGATCTCCCTGGAAGGTGCTGGATGCTGAAGCCCTAGAAGAAAACAGGCCACCTTTCAAGAAAAGGCCTAACTATGGACTTAAATAGCCTTGCTTTAAGAGCCTACAATAACAAGCAATAAATCCTACGACTTGGTTTCAATCTCAAATTCACTGTACCACGCTCAAAGGATGACGTAAACAATGTGAGCACTACAGAAACAGAGTGCAAAAGTTACGGCCAAAACGGGAATTAAAATAAAGAAAAAAGAGGCTCTCATAACCGAAAAATGCTTTGAGGGGATGTGAGCGCAGCGACAGCCGCACTCCGGAGCAGGAGCTGCAGACTGGTGCGTTCCCCGTGGAGGCACAGCCAGCCCGCTCTGCCCGCCGTCCCACGGACAGCGCCTGTAAATGCCGCTGCCCCGGCACCCACCCGCGGGGGATGTTCGGCCGCCGGGGAGAGGGGCGAGGGTGCCCTCGACACCCACCAGTTATTTTAATCCGACCTTCCCAGCACCCTAGATGATCGCTGCGAGGCGGGGTCATAAAAAAGCACCCTCAGAACTCAGCCGGCCCTGCGCCGGGCTCGCAGGGACACAAAGAGCCCAGCATCGGCAGCGAGGAGCCCGCGGCAGGGCTGAGGCAGCGGGCCCGCACGCTGCCCTCCCTGATCGTCAAATTAGCAACAGAAACAGTTAAAGAACTACCTAACCCCCAAATACTGTGGAGATCTCAGTGAAGCAAAGAAAGAAAATAAAAAGGCAACAAAAAAACCCCAAAATACCAGCCTAGGACGGGTGGGCAGCAGCACAGCACTGCTGGCTCCCAGAGACGGAGCTGCTGCTCCTATTTCCCTCCGCGACCCTCCCACCACAGAGGGAAGGAACCTTCTTTTTGTTTGTTTTGTTGGTTTGGGGTTTTGGGGTTTTGTTTGTTTGTTGGTTTGCATGTTTTTTCCCCCTGCAATGTCCTTTCTCTTTTCTGCACAAAACAACAATCCCATCCCTGTGCACTAGGCCTTGCAGAACCTCCCAAAACAGTTTAATAAAGGGTAAACCCGGGATTGAGATATTCTCAATGACATTTAGCTTTTATATATTAAAAATATAAGATATAAAATATGTTGTATATTTATATGCACATATATGAATATGTATCTAACACAGACCCTCCCACACACCTCTTTCAATATATCAGGAAAAAAATCAGACTCGAGGTAACGCAAAGTCAGTTATAGTAGCTGCTTTTCTCAACAGGCTCTGTCTTATGTCTGGTTTAGACAGTGCTCAGTCTAAACCAGCCGGATTAACCAGGACGATTCCCGGGTGATCCTGAGCAGCGTGACAAACCGCAGTGATAAAATATGACCGTGCCACTCTCTGCAAACACCTCGGGATTGTTTTACAGCGGCACATCCCCGGTCATCCCTCTGCTCCCGACTGCCGGCCGCAGGGCTGGCTGCAGGAATTAAAATCCACCATCGCACCCAGGGAAAGTTTTAAATCCCAGTTTTAAATCCCTTCTTCTTCGCGAACAGTGAAAAACTGCAGGTGTAACGATAAACTCTCATGTAAAAGTCGTGACATGGGGGCAAAGCAAGTAGGTTTTATTATTAAAAAAAAAATTTAAATAAAAAAATTAGCCTTCAGGAGGAGTAGCGATAAACTCATCTAAAAATCGTGCCGGGTGCAGTGCAAGTATTTTTAAACAGTCGGTGTGGGTTTTTAGAAAGGCTTCATATGTTTTCAGCAATCTTGTCTCTGAAATCGACTTCGGGGGCCGAAATGTTACGTGCTCGCTTACTCGGGAGGAAGAGGGCAGACCGGGGCGCTGTGGCTGTTGGTATTTTGGGGTATTTTTGCTAGAATTAGGGCAGTACTCTAGGAGAGGCGCCCCGGGGCTGGAGCAGGCGGTCCCTGCACACAGAAGCCTCGCCATTTTACACAGCCACCGCTCCTGCGCATTGGACGGGACAGCGGAGGACGGGTGGGATTAGATCCAGGGGTGGCACAAGCATTGATCCGGGGTCTGCGGAGGAGCCGAGGCCCTGCTCCCACCGCGCTCCTTCAGCGCTGCTTCCGGGGTCGCGCTGCCCGGCACCCGATCCCACGGCCTCCGGGCCCTGACAGCTGGCTCGGCCCGCAGGAAAGGGCGGGCCGGAGGCGGCGGCCGAGGACAGCTGCCTGCGGGAGGGGCCCAGAGAAAATGGAGGCAGGCGTGACAGCAGCGCTGAGCGGCTGCATGGCGGCAGCGGGGCGGGAGAGGGGCGGTACGGGCTTCGTGCCAAGGCGGGAGCGGGCAATCCCCCCTCCGCCCGTCTGGGCTGAGCCGGGATACGGCAGCCACACGTCGCCCGAGCCTTCCCAGGCTCCGAGCCCGGCATAACCCCTGGCGGGGTACACCGGCCCTGCACGGCGCAGCCTCCCAGCGCGGCAGCGGGGCCGTTCTGGAACGTTCCCCGCGCGCGGGCTCTGCCAGCCCGGCATGGCGGGCGGAGGGCGCCCCCTGCCGCCCGGACGCTGAGGTCACGGCCCTCAGGGACTCCGGGACGGTGAAACATACAAAGTTTAATAATCCTGTTTGGAAAACGTCGTGTTTCAACTCTGGCTTGGCATCCTGCAGTATACAGGCCTCCCCCACCCCCACACCTGCTGCGTGCATAATTTGTGTCAGGATTTTGTCATATTTAGCGCTGTAAAGCGAAACTGAGTGGCTAGGTAAAATTGAATGTTGAGTTAAACTCAGCTGACCAACACAACACAGATTTTTTTCCCCCTGTTATTTTAAAAGTACGTGCCCGTTTTATCACCGGTTTGTCGTAGCTTATGATTCCATTAAATGGCCCCAAATATCAGACCACAAATACCGAAAATGTAAATCCAGCTTGTCTAATCCTGAGTTTAAAATATTCTTGTGATGTCACAAAGTGATGGTTTATGAAATATTTTCATTTAATTAGAAAGTGCTAAGAGGATTTCTGCAAGGAAAAAAAAATAAAGGCAAGGAAGCTCAGTTTGAATTATTTATGTGCTATGAACTATCATGATTGCTGCTGCAGCTTTTCAAGTACAAAACTGCAGGCTTTGCTTGCTTTTCATTATTAGAACCTAATTCTTTAATTATTCAGGCATGCAAATTCCTGTGAACAGGGATTAATTATACAGGTAATCAAGGTTTTATTCTAAGTTTACTTTTATAAAGCAAAGATTGTCTGATATTATTTACAGTGTTGCTGGCACTGGGCTTGTGCGCTGAAATACTCTTTTAAGAGATGACAATAGTTTGGGATTCCATGGAAGTAAAAGGGATAGGGATGAATTTGTGCCTTGCATAAGACAAGGAACACAATCCAAGGCATTAATCTTGCTGTCCTGCGAGAGAGAAGGACGTTCTTCCTCAGGACTGAGTGCTCATTGTCCCCTTCCTTTTCATAGAATCCTGAGTTGAGAGGGACCCATAGGGATCATTGAGTCCAACTCCTGGCCCTGCACAGGACAACAATTCCACCCTGTGCCTGAGAGCGTTGTCCAAGTGCTGCTTGAGCTCTGGCAGCCTTGGGGCTGTGCCCATTCCCTGGGGAGCCTGTTCAGTGCCCCACCACCCTCTGGGGGCAGAACCTTTCCCTAACATCCAACCTAAACCTCCCTTGACATAGCTCCAGCCATTCTCTTGGGTCCTGTCACTAGTCCCAGAGAGCAAAAATCAGAACTGTCCCTCTGCTGCCCCTCCTGAGGAAGCTGCAGACCCCATTGCGGTCTGACTTGACTCTCCTCCAGATAAAAACCAAGGATTCTTCCCCTCAATGGTGTATGCAAAAAGATATCCTGCAGCATGTGCCATGAAGTGGAGAGGTCAGACAATGTTTCAGGTTGGAAAGAAGCGCAAGCAAGAGGCAGGGGGAAGACCCCTAATTCCACCATTTTGTAAAGCTGACTGGCCTCTGTCAGGAGTGGCACCGCAGGGGTCTGACTCCTCCAGGAAGGTGCTACACCCATCACACAGCATTGTAGCATTTTACTTTGCCAATGCTCAGATGCCAACATGGTGTTGGCTATCTTGGTTTGGGTGCCAAAGCTCACAAACCTGTCAGTGGCAGACTGTAAGATGGAGAAGCTCAACTTCTGTGCATAAACACTGCTCTGCATCATTTGATAAATGTCAGAAATACCACAAAATTACATCATCAGTGAGCACTGGTTATGTTTCTAAATGTTTTTACAGCTGTAATCACACTTAGATACTTCAATTAGCAATCCCTTATTTAAAGTTGATGGGTATACTTGTATACTTTCTAGATATACAAGTGGCATTGTATCTTCAGTATAACTGACTTAAATAGGATTATAATTTGTTATGAAAGACTTTCTCCCAACCCTTCAGATTGATACATTTTGTTGTGAAGCTGAGCATAAATCCCTGAAGATAGCAAGGCTCAGGGCAGGGAGCGGTGGGAGGGGGCTGGCGCCTGTTTCAAGACTCTCTTACAAGCTGTCAGTCACTTCAGTGCTTCTGGCTTTAAGACATCAAGTTAGAAAATCAAGATTTGTGGATTGGCCTGCTTTGTATGCTGCTTAATTACGAGTCCCTTTGATCAGTTATGGAAATAAAGCCGTACTCTACACAAAGCTTTTTTGGTGTTGGAGAATGAGGAGTGTTGTATGCTTCTGACAAAAGAGCTGGATCTGTAGAGGTAAGGAGTAATGTTATTTGTTGTTCAAGGAGAAGAAAATTTCGGATTTTTTAATCTATCAGAGGAATATTTTAAAATGTTAGGGGAATAGTTAAAGGTCTGTGGAATGGGCAGCCTGAGTCCTTTGGAGGCCTCATGACTGGTTTCATCTTCCTCAATGGAATTCCCATTCCATTGCAATGGTTTGAGGCACCCTCTGGGCAGCAGGGAGGAACCCACACCATTAAAAAGGCTGTTTTGTTTCAGACTGGCAAAAATGTGCTACCTCATGCACACATAGCAACTAACCAAACCTTTTAGCTTCTCCCTACCAAAGCATTTTTCTCAAGCATTCTTTGACAGTCACTCCTTAAAGCAGGAGAAGAAAAACGCAAACACTAATGCCTACCAACTACTCTGCTGGCAGATGGCTAAAACGAGAAATGGACCGCTTACTTTCTTTTTTTCTTTTTTTTACATTTTTACATTTTACATTTTTAACTCACTGGTGAGACTGGTGGTTAAGCAGCATTTGCAGTGTAGTGGCTCTGATGATGTCAGAAGAAAAAGATGGGGTGCGCGATGCCGATACAGCAGGGGAAAAGTCTGCACACTTTATAATCAGTCACATTCAGGTGAATATCATAATGCAATTAAGTACATGAAAAATGCTATAGAACATATTTATAGCAAATGCAGATTTACTACTAACAAATAGTAAATAACCTTCTCAAAGAATAGAAATAGTAATGCTCATACTAAGCAGTGTTGGCATTAGTATTGAGATAGTGGGGTTTAGCCAGCTTGAAAGAAGACATCCTTTTATGAACAAAACATACAAGTTCAAGCTCCTCCTTTGTTATGAAGATAAATTCTGCAATCTAAGAAAAAACTGCTTGGAAAAGGAACATGATTAAAGAAATCATGACTGCAGAACATGCACATTTGCATCTTCTGATGGCATGTACTTAAGGAAGGAAAAGGCAGGGAGAGAGGAAGAAGAAAGCTCACAGAAGAGATCTGATTCAGCCTCATATTTTGTCCAAATGTGATGAAATGTGAATAAGGAGGAAAAGCCCCTGCACAGAAAGGACACAACTGTCAGCACTTAGTAATGGGATTATGACACTCGATTTACCTCCCCATAACAGTAAGGTCTTATATTGTCCTGCTTTTAGGGCAGTTTACAGGTGGTTTACAGGACGCCCACTCTCAGGACATGCAAGCCATGGGGTTGGATGCCTCGCTGTACTGACATCAATGTAGCCATCATGGTGCAAACCCTCTGTAGGCACCACAGTGTTGCTGGGACTGCTAAGAAACTTCCTGCTTAGGAAAAGGAGTGGGTAGGGGGATCGGACGTCTCCTTGCCCTTAGTTCAATTTCTCAAAGCATTGTTTCTTTTTCCCCAGGGGTGGAAGCCACTTCCAGCTTTGGGTGGATGGAAGAAAAAAGGGCAAGGAGCAGATCTTCAATTGTATGGAGTGAACAGCAACAGATGGAAAAGTAGGAGACAAATTAATTTTCCCTTTCCTTTCTGGATCTCTCTCTGGATTTAATTATCCAGGGATTTTATAGCTGTCAACTGATGGATGTGCAGTCTACCAGTGCCTGCTGGCTAATCCACTTTGGGGCTATATTAGATTGGTTGAAAAATGACTGGATTAGAATAATATTCTACTGTAACATAAAACAATAATGGGAAAATGAGGAAGTCTATGGAAAAGGTATTATTGGTGTCAACAGAAGAAACTGAGTTTCAATTTCTAAGAGGTAGATCTGAGTTTCAGTAACATTAGTGCAGCTCCACAGAGAGAGCTGGGCTTCTTCTTATGAGACTGAGAATTACATAAAAGGAAAAAGAAAGACAGAAAAATAAGGAAAAATAAATAGGATATATGGTCTTGTGGTTTGGTAGGAAACCAAAGAGAGGATATTAAATTATGTTTGTGTGGTCAGTAGTATCTTGTTAACCCAGATTCAGGACATAGAGAGTGGTAAAATAATAACAACTGGAAGAAGAGAAATGGGAAGTCATAGACCTGTCAAAATAAATACAAGTGAGCTCCTTTAAATGAGTCCTTGAGGTTTGCATAGCTGAAGATTTGTCTTATGCCATGAGAATTGTCACTGTGTGAAGTTTTAATTTAATGAATCATGTTCAAATACCCCACCACCAAAACCCAGACTGGTACATAAACCTGAGTATGTTTTGGCATTGTGTGTCCATTTCCATGCTCTTACCTCTGCATAAAGCTTTACTCTTAAAGCAGTGATTTGGAATTGAGTAAAACAAGAGATTCCCTGTATATCTTAAGGTCTAAGGAAACTTGTTTGTATATATATTTTTTTTATATATTTTGTGCTCAGTGCAACAAACACAGTGGATCTTTTGGCAGAAGTGTGAAAATTGTTTATGCACCAACGCTATGCTTTTATCATCCTGAATTGTTTCCTTCAAGATGTATCTACATGCCAATATCACCATTATCTTGTTTGAATTGACTATGACTCATTCTACTCTTCCCTTTTCTCTAAGTAAGTGGAAAAAGAAAATATTTTTTCATGCAAACTGTTTGCAAACTGAGGAAAGAGTGGAAACTGAGGAATAGAATAGAATAGAATAGAATAGAATAGAATAGAATAGAATAGAATAGAATAGAGTATTTTTAGTTAGAAGTGAGCCACAACAATCATCTGGTCCAACTGCCTGACCACTTAAGGGCTGATCAAACATTAGAACCTGTTATTATCATTGTCCAAATGCCTCTTAGACTTTGACAGATATAGGGCATTGATCACCTCTCTAGGAGGGCTTTTCCAGTGTCTTTGGAAACTTCAATGCTTTTAGGAATGATGGGTAAATCATTATTTTAGTATCTGAAGTGGGTAGAAGTGGCCACAGAAATCAGAGTCCTTGTACTTCCACAAAGTTCCCTGAACAAACCAGGAGTGATTCAGGGAGTATCAGGAGATCTCACAGAAGACATGGGGTGTCTTCAGCAAGGTCTGCCTGATCTCCAGACTTGTTTCTCCCCCTGGGAAGAAGTGTAATGTATGGAAGGCCTCTAAGATGAGAATATCAGCAGCATTTTTGCCTATAATGAGCAACAACTGATGCAGTTACTGTAGAAGTGCCTTCATTACAAATTGTGCAAAAATGACCAATACCCTCCCGTTTATGTAGACAGGTGTTAACAATCTTCTCAGTAATAACATCAAAATATCTGTGTTGCTTTTTGCAGGCCATGAATGTGAAGGTCTAGCTCACAGGTTTGGCATTTCCCATTTGGCAAAACTGGCTCACACATCCAAAGACAATGGAATATTTATATCCTTTGGCTTTATTATCACTTCTTTTCTATCAGCCAAATCTATTCCTCCTGTCTAGCTTTCTCCTCACTACTGATATCTCTGCTGTCTTTTCAAGCTCTGATTCTGGGTAGCTAGCGAAGCCTGCAGAGAAGAAACTGGCAGGAAAGTCCCCATCTCCTTGCTGAGACAGGAGGCACCATGATGGAAGTGACTCACAAAGTCATTCAGCAGGGTGGTGATTCAGTGCAGACTAGCACCAGGCATATCAAATTCAGCATACTCAGGTTTCCTGAAGTCATGACAAACCACAGGAACAGTGACGAGCTGAAGTAACCTATGACAAAGAATTAAAAGGCAGAAGGCACCCACTTGCCAACTGTTTGATTTCTATGGTTGTATTATTTTACTGCTTTATCAGCAAGATGCCTTGTCAAACTAGTAATGTAATACGCTTAAAATGACTGAGTTGGAGTTGAAGTGAATTGGTCTGTCAGCGTCTACAAGAAAGACCATCAGAAAAGCCAGTCTGAAGGAAAGGTGACATTCTAATTTCAAAAAGGGAGCTCTAGACATGGAGAATATGTAACAGAAGCAGCATCTTCTGGATTCCAGAAATACAACATTTGCTGTCAGATTGCACTCTTGAACCTAGCTTTCATTTTTATTTTCAAAATGTAGTCGTTGAGTCACAACAAATTTATAGAAATACCAAAGAAATGCTGAATTTCCTGTGTATTTTAATATAATGATTCATTTTACCAAAGTGCTTGATTTTGTTTAGTTCCAGAATATTTTTTTCCTTTGTTCCTATTCCAGTTAATTCCTAATTTCCTTCAGTCTTATTCCTCTTCTCTCTTCTCTATCTGTTGATTCTCTTCTATACACCATTTTTCTCTTGGATCACTGTTCTTCAATTTCTACCTTCCATTTTCTGTTCTCTTGCAGTCTCTGTATTTTGTCAATATGTAAGTAGATATAATAGTCACCCTTTAAGCCCTCTAAATATTTATTGTCCTATGTCAAATTCTGCCAAAATATGTACTTATGCTACAAACAGAAAAAAGATTGCTCTGTGTTACGACAGCAAAAAAAGTAAGACTTATTAATAAGGCAAGCTTTACAAGAGCTGACGCAATGCAGTTCTAAGAAAGACAGACAAGATTTGATTTTCACATTACAAAGGAAAAGTACCCATACTGGTAAGTGAAGAAAAACTTCTAGGAAATTGCTTTTCAGTTTTTTTAGTTGCTAAATTAAGTGGACACCTAGGGCTGTCAGCCGTTTTTGTCCTATGTTTCTGCCTCATTGATTGTGGAAGATATTGTCTGTGGGCCATTGCCTTTAGAATCAACCAAGTTATGATTTTCTAAAAGAAGAAAAATGTAGTGAAAAGATATGATAAAGAGACATTTAGCCAAGAGGTTGTTTAGTCAAAGCAATAAATAGGCTCTCAGTTTATGGCTCATGGAGACTCAGTAGACAATTCATAGCAATCAACTGGAGTTTGAAGAGCAAAGGGCAAAAGACTTTGTTAGCTCTGGCATGCACACAAACAAGTCCAGAATGATTCCATGAATAAAGCTTTTGATCACTTTAGAGGGGATAATTTACTCAGCATAAAATTCCAGAGACCCCTTGTACATAATGTGAAATAGTGAGGAACATCCCCCAGAGTAGTACTGGATGCTGGAGCTATGCTCTGGATTTGGAAGGATGTTGGGGACTAATCACACACTCAGTAATGAGGAATACTGTGTTGAATCAAGTGAAGGTCACAAAGCTAGTCTCCAATTTGCTAACCCTCATAGCAATGTGTAGAAAAAAGTCATTGTCTGCACCCAAAGAAGATTGAAAGAATTTAACTAATACCCTGGGATGAAACCTCTTCATCCTACCAGAACTGTTTTTACTTTCTCAAAGATTCCTCAGTTCTTCACTTTTCTGGAAGCACAGGTAGGAGTGCACAGATACAAGCACCATGGCATCTATTCTTAGTTCCTCCCTTCTTTTAAAAAAGCAGAAAGAGAAATTGATTCTGGAATCCACAGAGAACTGAAGACCTGGTGTTATGGCACAGCCATGGGGACTCAGTTGGTAAAGTCGTTAAATAATGAGTTTCTGCTCTGTACTTGACTTATTTTGCTTTCAGGGGTGGTAAGTACGAACCAGTCAACACCTGCCAGCCCAGTGTCTTACGGGATTGGTTTGGTGTCCTTCTTTAGGTGACCTGTCCACGTGCTGGCAGCTTTCAGGGAGATAATGGATGGGGGGAGAGGCAGAGGCTACGGCAGCCACATGATGATTTCAGGTAACATGGAATGGTAGAATGGTTTAGATTGGAAGGGACTTCTAAAGGTAACCTAGCCCAAGCCCCAGAGCAGGAGTGAGGGTGTCATGATAGAAAGGCTTAATGGGGAGGCTCCTGCCCTTTTGGGCCCTTGCTCAGGAAGCCTGTACTTGGTTTGGAAAGAATTTTTTAACATCTATTATAATGCATTTAAGGCATGTTAGGACTGCATCCAAAATATTTGTGAAGAACCTTTGGCTCCAAAGGAGGTGATGAAAGAGTAGAGGCCGTCAACACCATTAAAGATTTAAATCCTGGTCTCTACAGATATCTTGTACTGTGTTTAATCAGACACTGGATTCAAGCGAAGAGTTAAGTCTGTAAATTGAAGTATGCACTTTTAAACATCTCATAAACTGCTTGTAACTGCACAAAATACCGCAGGGTGCGTGTGAGCACCCCCACATGAAGCTGAATTGAAGCCAAATAAAATATCTTGCAGCTTTTGCTGATAATCCTGATGAAAGAGAGGCTTCTTGTAATAGAAAGAAAATGTAGGAAAGTAGATAAGTTTTCTACTTTGTAGATAAGTAACAATTCTAAGTCAATGATGTGGAGGAGGACATGATGCAAACATTACTTGATGAAAACTATAAAGGGAAGAGTGGCAAACCTTTTTAGATAATTTCCAAAGTCTGGCCATTACATATATACGAGTTAATATATCCAATTCCGCTATATCATAGAACTGCAGTGTGACAACATAGCCAGGTCAGTCCAACCCTGATACACAGAGGCAGTAATTAAAAGATCTGTATAAAAGAGACAGATGTTCTGCAAAACAGACGAAGGGTGAATGAAAGGTAAACTTAGTGGGACACATCCTTATAAAACTACTCACTAGGTGTCATGTTCACTTGAAAACCTCTTTAATGGGGCATTTATTTTAGATTTAAGACACTAGAGATATATCTAACTCCTAAGAAGTAGCCTAGCAAATGGACATTTATCTCAGCACTGACTTTACTGTAGCTGAAAATGAACTGCAGACCCTCCTAGGTATGAGCAGTAGATGTTTCTTAATGATGACTGGTGGAAAAGACAGGAAGCTAAACAAACCAATGTAGTCATGTTTAGGTTGGCAACATTAATATCATCAATCCTGTGCTTTCAAAAGTAATGCCTGGACTCTCCCTCCCCCTGCTTCCATTATTAGATTTCCTTTAAAAATCAGGATAATTTTATAAATTGCAATTCTAGATATTCCTGCTCTTCTTAGAAGGCCATTGTTTCTGTGAGCAGAGGAAAAAAGTCACATTTAGGAGTTTTTCTTGGCATGTCACGTGCATGGAAAAAAAATAATCCAGAGGTTCTCATTTGTCATTTAAAAACATCAAGCATTGGAAGGCATGCGATTAGCTTTTGAAATCTAGAAATAATATATTGTCAAATGCATATAAATACAGATCATCAGAGTAATTTTTAAAAGCAACATACACAAAATTGAGGGATGATATTTTTATTCCCAATAGGGGGGTTGACATTCACACAAATTTATCTCAAAATAGTAAGAAGTATACAATAAAACAAATTAATAATTTCAATATGAATAAAGCCTATAAAGTCCTGTATTTTTATGAAGAGATAGTTATCAAGTCTGTTAATGAGTTATTCTTAGGAGGAAAATGAATGTTTAAAGGCTCAATTACAAGATGCTGAATATAACCTAAACACAGGTCTGCTGTTACAGAGTTTCTTACTGGTTGCTGAAATCAGTTGCATATTTTCTTGATAAGAGAAGGAAAATAAGATGCTTTTAAATGGTTTTCTGCACTATTTGCCTTTCAAAATGTTTCCCTGACAGGCAACTGCACCAGGTAGCAAGACACAGATGTACACTTCGACTCTAGATCTGAGATTTCTGGGTAGTGTAGTTTAGAAATCAGAAAAAAAAAAAAAAAGGTAGGTTTTTTTTGCTTTTATATATGGTTATTTGCAATTGGTGAAATTACTAGATTTTTGTTCTTGCAATTAAGGAAGTTACAAGATTTATGTATTTGCAGTTAGTGAAAATGCAAGATTTTTGTGTGTTTACATGCAGTGATGCTGTTGTGGTCTGGTGGCAATCCAGAGGCATGTGTTTCTTCTGATGACAGAAACACACTTAAGGGTTTATCTGAGAGATTCTGAGTAATACCTTTGAAAGCAGTAAGATGAATTGCTAAAAGAGATTCATATGGTTAAACTGTACCACCAGTGATATACTGACAAATGAAAAAAGAGTTAAGCTCATCCATGTTGTGGTCAAGCAAGTGGAAAGTGAGTAATCTCCACACTGCTCAAATTAGAAATGAGTGAATTCTCTCTCACTGTCTTGCAATGGAGCCAGGACATGGGTGGATGGAGATGAGGCAGAGTAAGCAGAAACCTCACTCTACCTTAGAGCTCCAAATGTTTATGTGAGGCTTGGTTGGAGGAGAGAACCGTTGTAACATTTCATTTGTCTTTTCCCCCTGTATTTCTCTTGCTTATTCTTGCCGTGGCTCCCTGGCTTCTTACAATGAGAAGTACATCTCTGGAGGGTTACCTGAAGAAGGAATCCAAAGGGCCCTGCAACTCCAGACTCACAATCTTGCTACACATGATAGAGATAAAGCCAATATCTAATAAGGGGACAGCTGCAGTGGTAGGAAACCTACAGTAGGGCCTGGTAGAGTTTTCTCTTTGGTAATTTAAAGGTAGAAAGGTTTCTCTCATAATTCTGCCAGGAAGCAATCTTCCCTTGATAGAAGCATTGGTAAAAGGGTACTGTGCTCTCTATCTACAAGCTCATCCCCAAATTTGGCACTGTGGTCACTTTGGCCTTACTTACACTGGGATGCTGCCCTGGTGACAAACACTCTGTGGGTCTCACTGTATCTGAACCAAGAGGAATATGTTGCTTACCTTATTGAGATTTCAAGGTTTCTTCCTGTGATGCAAACAGTAATTCTTTGTTGTGTTTGAAACCTACAGTGAGGCAATTTCACTGGGAGAGAACATCAGGCCAAACGCAAAGAAGAGGTAGAGCTTTAGTCTTCTCAGGATGATTATCAATTCTTAGTGATTTGCAACTCAAA
This sequence comes from Climacteris rufus, assembly GCA_013398175.1. Taxonomy (NCBI): domain Eukaryota; kingdom Metazoa; phylum Chordata; class Aves; order Passeriformes; family Climacteridae; genus Climacteris; species Climacteris rufus. The sequence goes on from VZRZ01001146.1 coordinate 803,304, forward strand.
GACGCTAAAAAGCATTTTGCACCAGATGGAGTACGGTTACAATAGAGAAGTTCAGTTAGGAAGAAAAAACTGCTTAACAATGTGCAGCTTCCCTTGTAATATTTACAAAAATTGCAGCACTCAATAGGCAGGCAAAACAAAATTAATATATCATATAAAACTATTCAGTCCCTTAGCTTTTGAAAAGATGATTTTAGAGGTTAAGTGTAATCTAAATCCATCATGTTATCTTTTGTGGTCATCTTTTGAAAAATCAGGTAACTAAAAAGATGTTTTCCCACCTAGATGTGTCTGAGAATAGAATTAGAAAATAGGAATGAGCACGTAAATCACAACAAAAAGTACTTCTGAGTCCTGATTTTTCCTTTGTTGTGTCATATGTAGTTGTGTGCCTAGAGACTTGCTGTTTATGGGTTAAATTACTAGTCTAAATTTATTTTATATTGATTGCAGTAGAAATCTTCCTAAACTCAGCATCTGGTTTGCATTTATTTGTAGTTCTTCAGCAGGGCTATCTTAGGCAAGTCATGATTTGTGTTCAATGATGATGTCTCACGGTATTATCTGAAGCATGGAATGAAAGTTGTTCATGGAACTTAAAAATCTACAGTCTCAAACCTTAAATCTCTAAATTGCTGTACTGGTTAGAAATGTGCATTAGACATTTGCTTTTTGAGGACCAGGGAGAACACTTGTTTCTGCAAGATGAGGATGAAAGGGCTTGCTTCATGAAATACAGCCTAGAGACAACTGCTGTGGGTGTTCCTCTAAACTCTTGGATGCAAACTCCATTTCCTCTGGTCCAGATAGATGCTTTCTGAAAGACTTTCAGGAAAAGTAAGGAAGCATCTCACCACACTTTATGAAGGTGAAAAGAATTTTTACAGCACAGTGGTTGAAAGCAGAGTCACAGAATCATAGGCCTCATGTCTAAAAGGAACCTGGATGTTTGTAGCCTGTTGTAGGATCCTGTACTACTAAATTTCTGTAGACGATTACTTAACCTGATCTTAAATCTTGGCAAGATTTGCCATTAAACTAATTTTGTCTAAATGCTGTTCAAGTCCATTTATCCCGAATCCATGTACAGCAATTCCTTACCTTATTTTGCAATGTGTTTTTTCACATTTGAAGACTATTATATTCTTTCTGCTCAGTTCATGTTTCTGTAAAAGAAAACAGCACAACCTTTCTTCATGGATCATGTATTCCATTGTTGTAGTAAATCCTCTTCCTGTTGTTCATCTCTGGGTCATCTCTAGCTGATCTATGTCTTTATTGAAGTACAATGCCCAGAAGACAATTCCATACATCAGTCTGGACTTCCTACTGCTTCAGAGTAACAGGATTCACTCCCATAAGAAATGCCTGTTTATTTGTAATATTAAATTTTTTTTTGCAACCCTATGTTACTGCTGACTTGTGTTCCTTTATAACTGCCAAATCTTCTTCTGCAGACAGCTTTCCAAAGTAATACAATCCAATGAAGTAAGAAGTCGGGGAATGAAGAACAGAAGAAAGAATCTAAAATTATATTAAGTCCAGTGCAACAAAGCCAGTAAAGCTGCATTTAGCAAGGGAGGAGTTAATGAGAAAGTCTGTTAATTCCATTTCCTGCTGGTATCCCAGACATGTGTAATGTGCCTCTGCATTTCTGTGGCTTGAACAGTGCCTCTCAGCTTGGATGAAACAAGTAAACAGAAATTTTCAAAGCAGGATTTACCTGTAAATAAGAAACAAATGAAGCAACTGAGCATGGGCAATTGTGTTACTTATTAATCTAATTAGGTGTCTGTTAAACTGGTGAAGGCTTAGCAGGCTTGGGAATTAAAGAAAGAGGGATAGCTTGAGAAAGTGGAACATATTCCAAGTAATGAGATGTAAAAGAGAGGAAAGAAAAAGAGGGAGAGACACAGGGAAGGAACTGAAATGAAAGCCAGTGGTAATCAAAGATGTGGCCAGATGCTGTTTTGCATAATACCAAGTGAGAGAAGAACTAAGAGATAAGTGGATAGGTCAGTTTCTATGTAAGACCAGATTCAAACCTTGACCATGGTGCAGGTTTTATTGCCATTAATTGGGGCTGTGCTGTTGCCAGATGCATCTGCTGTGCCAGATGCCGAAAGCATAATCTCTCATCAGATGAGTTGGATACCCTTCTTCTGAATCAAAGCTCGAAGACCAGGTGATTGAGAACACATCTCAGCATCGGAAGCTAAACAAAGGACGTCCTGAGTTTTAAAAAAAGCTCTGGCAGCAGAGAGTGGGTTTGGTAGTTTCTCAGAAAGAAGGGACATCTTAGACCTAGGATGCAGGTGGTAAATAAAATAGGGTGATTTAAAGAAAGATTTCATGTGAAAAGGCTGGGTAATATACATACAAAATATTAAAGACTAGTAGTAAATGCATATATTTAACATATACATTTGTTAAGAACATGCATAAACTGTGTGTAAGATCCTGATCAGATGCAAGATATCTATCTTTGTGTGCTTCTGTTTTTTCATTTTTCTTCTCTTAGTTCTTTTCTTCTCTTAGTTTTTTAACCACGCATGCTCTTGATGTTTCCTATAAGGAATGTTTTTGCACAATTATTTTCTTAGTGATAGATGGGGCTTTCATCTACAACTGCATGGAGCAACAGTGCCAGAGAGTGGCTGGCTGGGATAAATGCAGCTGGATTTGCCTTATAGTTAAGCCTTTGGGACTCACAGCAAGCACACACAGAATCATAGAATATCCTGGTGTGGAAGGGGATCACAAGGATCGTCGAAGTCCAGCTCTTGGCCCTGTGGTAAATCTGAAACAGTACAGAAAGAAGAGAAAGGCATGTAAAGTGGCCTGTCACAGAGAAATTATCTCTGTTGTTCGCGTTCCCCAGAATTTCATAGGATTTGCTCTAGTTTTGAACATTATGCTTGGAAATAACGTCTAGGAACAGTGATGTGAGCTGTGACCAACTGTTCCTTGCTCATACGTTCATTTACAGAGCTGTACAGGTTGCAAGCTGTTCTCATACTGTGGGGATTGCTCCTCCTGCTTGAGCAGAGTTCCCTGTTTGTGAAACCATTTAAGCCCCAAGTCAGACAAGCAGCACTGTGTCCCTTGTGGCACAGCCACGTAAATGGGTACCACATAAATGGTACCCATGCCTTGGGCAGTGAATCTCATTCCCGTCAGCTTCATTTTTTTTAAGAGATGGGCACCCATGTTACCCTTGAGTACCTGCACCTGATAGTTATCTCCTGTTGACTAAACTTTGATTCATAGCCTTCTGAAAGTCATTTGTATTTTCCTCCCTAGGTGAAGGAAAAGGCTCTCCAGTTGAAGTGGCGGTGAACGCCTTTATGATGGATTGGGAAAGCTGAAGCTCAGTAGGGCTTTGAAATATTTTACCACAGGATCACTTTATTAAAAGCCTGTAGGGAGTTGTGGGGACCAGCAGCAGTGTGCATAGATGACCTTTCCTTTGGCAGGTTTTGGAGGTGTGAATGTTAAGCTTTTTGAGCAGAAGGCCAATGGGTGAGAAAAGCAATTACCGACTTTTCAACCAACTATAGCACCTACCATGCCAATTGTTTTGGATGAGTAATAGGTAATAACGGTGCACTAGAAGAGCATTCAGCAAAAGGTTTCAGCCCACATCTACGACTGCTTTTGTATTTAGGATTATTACGTCGTGTCTGGGAAGTCTTTTAGCATTACTAAGGTGATATTTGTTTAAAGTAATTCAACCAGCTTTGTAGACTTTGCACATAGGGTAAATACATGAATTTCTGAATACTAATGTGAGTACTGACCATTTTAATATTCTACAGGGTTTTTTTCTTAAAACACAGGATTATTAACCTTAATTAAATCTTATCTTCAGCCTAAGTTTTCAGGAATAGTCAAAATGATACTTCAAGAGAAGAAAATCTATAAATTCCTGCAAGTCCAGTATCTGCAAATCAATTAGCAGAAGATAATAGTGGAGTAAGGGTCAAAAATACAGAAAATTTTTGCCCTCTAAACGATGCTACAACCTAGATTAGTTTCTGTTATTGAAACTTACTGGGTTTGTATGAAGAATACTCACTGGTGTGCAGAAGCAAGTGCCACATGCTGGCCTGATGGTGAGCATGCAGTCATTGAGGAGAGGGAGGCAACCTGAGTTGCATTCCCACTTCCATGGAGTTTGTGAGAAAACAGGGAAACAGGTACAAGGGGTCTGTAGAGAAGAGCTGTAACAACAAACAGTTGTGATGCTGAGCCCCTTAGTCCTTCTTCTAATCTCCCCGGCCGATGATTGTCCAGTTTCTGCACATACCCTCACTCGCGGGGGTGGCAGCCTATTCCTGGAGCCACGCCGGTTCCAGACTCACGCAGGTTTGTGCGCGAGTGCGGGGACAAAGGACAGGGAGGCAGCGCACGGGCAGCTCCCAGGTGCTGCGCTCCTGTAGCGGCCGGCCGTGGCGGGGCAGCTCTGCACGTCCCGGCAGCGCCGGGGCTCCTGCGCGCATCCCGCCCGGCGGAACGGCAGTGCCGGGGCTCCTGCGCGCATCCCGCCCGGCGGAACGGCAGTGCCGGGGCTCCTGCGCGCATCCCGCCCGGCGGAACGGCAGTGCCGGGGCTCCTGCGCGCATCCCGCCCGGCGGAACGGGGGCCCCGCGCCCTCTGCGCCCCGCAGCAGCCCCGCTCCGGCCGGGCCGCGCCGCCGCCGGGTGGCGCTGTGACCCCACGGGACCGGCAGGGGCCGCCCGAGCCGGGGCCGCGCCGCCTCCGCGGGCCCGGGGCAGCTCTCCGGGGCGCATCCCCCGGCACATCCCCGCGGCAGCTCTCCGGGGCGCATCCCCCGGCACATCCCCGCGGCAGCTCTCCGGGGCGCATCCCCCGGCACATCCCCGCGGCAGCTCTCCGGGACGCATCCCCCGGGGCAGGTCTCCAGGACACATCCCCGCGGCCGCCGGCCTCAGGCACCACCCGGCCCCAGCGCCCTCCTCCTCCCGGCTCGGCCGCAGGGAAGCTCTTTGCGTGCCCCGCACCTCCCGCCTCCGCATCCCCGTGGGCGCCCGCGGCTCCCATGGGAGACATATGACACTTCGTCTCCAAAAGGTTTCAAAAACCGGAAAAAAGATTCACAGGTGGCGGGGAGGTGAGAGGGGTAGGGCAGCTGCATCGCGAATGCCCTTTTGGTGTTGGTTGAAGAGTTTGGGAGACAGCTATAGGTAAAGTTGCGAGGCTGTTGCAGACATGGTTCTGCAAAAGGGAAGCATAGAATCAAAGAATCACGGAATATTATAAGTTGGAAGGCATGGATCCACATGGATCATCAAAGTCCAGCTCATGGACCTGCACAGGATAGCCCCCAAGAATCACACCAGGTGCCTGGGATTCTTGTGATTCAGTGAAACACGGCCTCATCGTACCCAAAGTTGCTTAAAAAAGTGGTAGGGATAAAGAACAAAAAAACAACCAAAAAAAAAAAAAACAAAAACAAAAACCAAAAAAACCCGAACTTATGTTGAGTCAGGGAAAAAAATGGATAAATGACATTTAAATACAAGGAAATGAGTGTGAAGGGAAGAGTGGACATTTTTTAAGGATAAATTGTCTGTAGTTGAGTATTGATGACAGTGTAGCCGAGTGGACTGGAGGGGAGCTGGCCGTCTCCGAGAGCCGGAGCGTTGATTATTAAAGAATAAAACTGAGGAATGCTGAGGAAAAGAGCCAAACCGATCCGCAGGCAGAGGAATCGGAGCCGGCGCTGGAATGGGCAGTCTGGGCCGCCTTCGTCTCTCCTGGGGGACTCGCTCTGAGCCCCCCTTCCCCAGCACGGCCCTTCTCTGTCCCGCTTCGATTCCCCTTCCCCTTCACAGGGGCTGCTTGGGGTTTCTGCACGGTGCCTGGAGAGGACCCTGTTTTTGTGAGCTGGATGGATGATGTCGAGGTGCGGGCAGCCTTTATTGTGGGAGTCTAAACATGACCTGCGATTTCCCACTGCACCTCTTCAGCCACGGCAGCCTGGCTGGCCTTTAAAAAATCCTTTGTTTTCTCCGTCAGGATAGATACTTTACGATGAAGTTCTGTGTTCAGCCTCTTTTGCTTGCTTGTCACTGCCTGCTTTCCTTTCAGCCTTTCCTGGTGTGTGTTTAGCCGATTCTCTTTGAGAGATGCCTAGAGCCATCTGTGCTGACTGTTGCTACACGTATATGAATGTATGTGTAGGAGAGGGCAGAGGTGCACGAGTTTTTCCGTATCTGTGTAACTCCCTACAGCCCACGGACTTGCATCGGAGCGCTATTTAAGCGTGCATATGCATGCAGATCTGTGCCTGGCACACATTGTGTAGTAGACTCGAACAGATAATTCCACAGAATGCAGGAATAAACTGAGCAACTCAAAAATCAGTGGGGAAGAAAGATAGAAAAAACAGAGAGAAAGAAAGGAAAGGAAAAAAAGTACAAATAAAAGGAAGCTTCATGTTAGTGTCAACACAAAGTGAGGTTTTTTCTCACCGATTAATACTCGTGTCAGAAGCCAAGTGTATCTGTTTCTCAAAGTGGGAAGCATGCTTTCTTACTGCGGAAAATGAAATCGAATTTGGTGGCAAGCATTGGTGTCCAGCAGGGTCAAATGGCCGAAGAGAAATAGTCTGGACACATGCACACACGTTGCCTTTTAGGATGCGGAGCTGCCAGCAAGCAGGGGTTAACGCCTGCTTCTGTTTGAGTAGAAAAAAAAAAAAAAAAAAAGAAAAGAAAAGAAAAAAAGAGAAAAGTTTAACAGTCCCTTTTGCTGTCCGTACACTGCAAATCCAGCCGCGTTACCATACTAGAGGAAATGAAAAAATGCTTCGGTTTGAGAGGACGAGTCCTTTATTTCCCTTATTGGATACGTTTCATGTGTTTTTCCCAACACTCCGGCTTAAGGACATGCCTTTTGAAACACAAACACGCGCACAACTCGCACACGCACACAGATATGATATGTATTAGATCCTGACACATACACGGGGTGGGGGGAAGAGCGGGAGAGAGAGAGAGAGGGAGAGAGAGAGAGAGAGAGAGAGAGGGAGAGAGAGAGGAGAGAGAGATCCTCCTACCTGGAGCCATAGATTGCAAGATACGTAGTGTTACCTGGGGAAGTCAGAACAAGTAAAAACAGATTGAACTTCAGGGCTTTATGAGGCAGTTGATCAAGATCAGTGCTTGCTCATTCTCTCCCTCTGACTGTCTGTCTTGGGTTTTTGTTTTACTGTTTTGAGCAGCCTTTTCTATTTTTTCTTCCTCTTTAGCTTTAATATCGGAGCCGGTTTCGGTCACCATGGCTCTGGGAAGAGCTGCCTATCTGCGCGGAGTTGACTTTTTACAGCTCGGCCGGCTTTGCTCCTGGGTAGCTTCAGTAATGCTCTTGACTGGGATTTAATCGACAAAATCAGTTCGGCTTTTTGTGCAATTTTTATGGCTCAGTCCATTTTCTAGATCATGCACAGAAACTTTCGGAAGTGGATTTTCTACGTGTTTCTATGCTTTGGAGTCATCTATGTCAAATTAGGGTAAGTCCTCGTGCACGACAAATCTCCTTGGCTTTTGGGTCACGTTAGTGCCGAGTTGGGAGCAAAATACTGCAAAGGAAAAAAGAAAAAAAAAAAGGAAAAGAGGTGATTATTTGTCTCTCTGGCCCCCCTGGGTGTCCAAGCGCCTGCAGCCCCCCGAAGCACGGCCGTGGGTGTCCCCGGTCCCGGGCAGCGTGGCGGGCGATGCCCGGCGGCGGGGCGCTCCGCCCGCGCCGAGCCTGCAGGGAGCCGCTCGCGGGTGATGACGGATCCTTTTATTTTGTACTGCTTAAGCGAACTTAAATATTATCTCTGGCTTACAGTACCCTCAGAGGAAAAAAAAAAAAAAAAATGGATAGGCACAATTTTGAAAGTCAGTGCTTCTTTCCACCTTCCAAACTGTACAACGNACTCAGGCGCTGCTGCTGGGACAATAGAGCAGAGCTGAGGTATTACAGAGGCGAAGGGGGCGGGAGGAGGGGAATCCCTGCTCCCAACCTGCGCTCAGGGATTTGGTTTATACAGGCCTAGACACAATTTGCGTTTCTATCCATCACACGGACGTGTTGAAATTAACTTGACAACTGGTCCGGCTACCTCTGCTCTGGTGCTCCCGGGAAGCCAAGCGGGCCCGGGAAGGGACCGGCCCAGGGCCCCGCAGGCCGGGTGCGGCGGGGGCTCCCGGGGAGCCGCTGTTTGCTCCTCAGTGTTTGATCACCGCAATCGAGAGCACGCGGTTATTTTAGCTGCCAAGTTTCGCCCTCTCTCCCTCTGGCTCTCCCCCCAGTGCCTGTATGCCCTTATTAATATTGCTCGTCGCAGTAGGCTGACTTGAGTTGAATTTCCACATTCCTGAGCCCCAGCCGAGTCCTTACCTGTCGAACTACAAACTCTTTAAAGATCCTGTCTTTGCATAGCTGCGGGATTTTTTTTTTTTAATGATCAAGAATGCATAAGGTGAGTTGCAATCCAAAAACGCTCGCTTCCCACCTTGAAATCAATAGGTGGAAGAGGACGGGGAAGCCAAAGAGCAGCCCCCAAAGGCAGGAGAGCGGGCGCAGTTTTCCGGAGGGACGGGCAGGCGGGAGCCCGGCCGGAGCGGCGGAGCGGGAGGGCAGCGTAGAGGAGCGGCCCGGCCCTGCCCGCCGGGACCCGCCGCCGCCGCGGGCGCTGCTCCGCGCACGGTGCGCGGCGGAGACAGCCCCGTCCCCGCTGTCAGCAGCCCGGGCAGAGGCGAGAGGATGGGGTTGGCGAGGGGAGGGAGGGAATCTGCAAGAAGGTGCACGCCAGAGTCGAGGATTAAGATTCAGCAGCGGGGGGAAGGAATTAAACTAGGCTCCGCGCGGATGAGAAAAGGCGCGGCAGGCTCGCTATCCCCCACCGGGAGCTCCCCCAGCTGCGGGCAGCAAGGGCACGGCTGTCCTATTTGCAAGTCGCCGGCGAGACCCACGGGCTGCTTCCCGGAGGGTCCCCGGCGGGTTGCTCGGCGGGCACCAGCCGGATCGCATCCCTCTGTGTTTGCTTATTTAGGTATTTCTGGCACGGCTCTCGGCCCGCCCCTGCAGCCGCAGGTGCCGCCGCGGTGGCCAGCGGAGCACGGCGCTGCCCCGCAGGCGACCCGCGGAGGATGCGCGGATGCGGAAGGGGCATGGGAGACGCCCTCCGCGCTGCCCCCTGCCCTGCCCCGGTGGGGAGCCCGCGTCCGCCCCTGGCCCGGCTGAGGCACATGCCCTGGGGTAGTTCCAAATACTGCCTGCGGGAGACAGGAGGTGTTTTGGGTGCTCTAACCTTTGCGGGGCCAAGTAACTGCGCCGCCCTTTGTCGTAGCCGTGGTCAGCAGCGATGGGCTCTGTCGTCCTCCAGGCTCGGATTGCCGGGAGTTTAGATGAAAAGTGAATTTGGTGAGGCTGTGTATCCATAAATGAAGGGATGACGGGGTACCCAATCTCCTTCAATATTTGAAGGACTTTCTACAGCACAACCCTCACAGAAAGGCAGGCGAGCTCAAAGAAAACGCTTTGCAAAAAGAGGGCAATGATACTGCTATTCGCTTTCGCTGCGGTGGAAAGGAACAGAGGATTGGGCACATGTTACAGTCTGGAAGGCAGAAATTGATTGTGGCTGTTTTAGAAGTGAATTCAGAGCAAAAAATCACAAGAATGCTGTCGGACTGAGCATGGAAATGAAACTGAGCGGACATCAGGAACAGTAAAAGCCCTTGCAGCAACCCTATCAGATCCATCACCATGCCTGTAAGGCGATGAGGATTCTTCACTTTCTCTAAACAATAGGAGAGAAATTTGCTCTGAGATCCAGTGCTACTTCTAGGCTGGGCATATGGGATGCAATTATTTCCTCTTTCATCAGCCACTGGAACTACAATTTTGTTGAAACCGTATCCTTTGAGTGTAATGATGCCTTTTCTGGTGAGCTCTTTGCATTGAAAAGGGGGAGGTGACGGCAGATAAAGCGCGGTCTGTCTTCCAGGGCATTGGGATGATTTTCAGCGGGAAGGAGAGAGCCGTCGTGTCAACCACGGCAGGGAGGGGAGGCTTGGCAGGTTGGGTTTTTTTCTTTGCTGCTGAGCACGTGTTCGTGTCTTAACAAAACGTGCTAAAAGCTCCACTTTCAGTGGCAAACATGACACCGAGGAGAGAGAAAATAACTCAATGCAGAAGCTGTTGGACGGGCCGGGGTGTCGCATGGGGTGACATGGCAGAGTCCCTTAAAGAAGGCACCATCTCCTCCACTTAGGAGGAGAGAGCAGGGTCCCACTCAGGTAGTCCTTCCTCTCAGGGGTTTTCCGTTGTTCCCGTTTCTATTTCCGGTCCCCCAGTTTGCTGGAGAAACAGGCGTGAGGTGAAGCATCTCTTGATGCTTCTGTCGATGACGTTTCAGTCCAGGCACCGAAGGGTAAGGCATCTGCAGCACCACTGACTCCATGTAACCCCTCGCGAAAACAGGTCACATCAAATATTGACCTCAGGCAGGATTGGAACAGAAATATTTCCTGCCAAGACTGCAGAGCATTCGGCTCTCGTTTAATTAATAAATACGTCAGAAATTAAAAATCACAGCAGTGCCACAGATGCAAATCACAGCGGAAGCTCTGGGGGTAAATGATGTGTCCTTTGGAAAGACGGAGTCACGGACAATACCCGATTCAGAGATCTGGGGGCAACCCCCCCGTTTTTCCTCTTTATTCTGGAGGAAAAGAAGGATGACAGCCAGGCAGCTCCGAAGGGAGCGGGGAGGACCCCCTTCCCTCGCCGGGAGACGGTCACGGTGCGGTTAGAGGGATGCGGGCGGCGGGAGCTGGCGCTGTCCAAGGGAGCAACGAAAGGTGCCGACAGCCCTTCGGGGGGCGGCGGGGACGCTCCCTCCGCGCCGACCCGAGCTGGGGGCGCAAAGGGCTGCGGGCATCGGGGACCCCGGCTCATTCCGGGGAGGCCGGAGTGCGCCGCGCCCTCCTGGGACTCCCAGGGACGCTGCGGCGGTGAACGGGACAGGCGGCCCCGCTCCCCGCTCCTGTGGCGAAGCTCTCCTTGGCTTTGCAGCGTTTGCAGTAAAGGCCAACGAAATTCCGCTGTCCTCGCCGTCCCCGGGACTGTCCGGCGGCGGGGAACCCGCCCGGGCCGGCTCTGCCCACCCGGCCCTCGGCAGGCAGCGGCCCGGGCGCAGCCTCGACGGCGGGCAGCACGTGGAGCGCCGGGAGCTCCGGCGAGGCCCCGGCAGGAGCTCCGCGGGATTTCCGCTCGAAGCCCCGAACGGTGCGGCCGCGGCCCCGGCGCTGCCTGGAGCCGTCCCGCCGGCGGGACCCTGCACTCCCCGGCCCCTCCACGGACACCTTCCGCTGTGCTGCCGCCGCCGCCTTCCCTGCCCTCCCCGTCGGCCAGACACCCGCTCATTCTGAGACTCATGGTTCCCTTCTTCCCCCTGGCACTGGACTTGCAGCTCGGTGAGATATAAGAAGGGCACGGTTTCGCCCAGAAAGTATCCCGGTGTGTTGCCCACCTGCAGCACCTTCCCGTCTTCCGAAGCACCCTTCAGCCGGACTCTCCCCAGGCTTGGGGTAAAAAAGGACAGCAGCTGATAGATAATAAGAGAAAAAAAAATAGTTTATTCGTGCCTGCTCTGTTTCATCTGCCCGACCATCGTGTCGACAACCATTTCAGTTGTCGACATTGTGCCCCATTTTGTCCAAAATAAACCTGTTTGTGGAAGAGGAAACGACAGATGCTGAAGTACCCATGTTAGGTGTTATGGACAATACTTCTCTTCCAGTGTGGAATTTTATTGAACGGAATGTTTTCGTCTTCCGTCAACAAAATAAGTGCGCTATCCCAGCTGACATACGTATAGAAACCACTTGAGAGGAATTCACCGCGTTATTCTCATCATTATCGTCATCATCATTGTCATGGTCATCATCCTCCTCCTCATCATTCGCCATCAGTAATTTTTCGACTTAATAACCGGCCCGTGATTTTACAGCAGAAATTAACTCCCCGAAAAGAAACTGCACGATGTGGTTTCTTTATACGACTTTTCTTCCCCTACACAAATTATCTGTGGATAAAAGCAGTTTCGATCCGAAAATTGTGGAACTTGGCAAACGGTCTTCGTTTCAGCTGGACTGGGTCAAACTTTGCCAGCACTAGCTCGAAGTTTTCCGACGCCAGCATTTACTTTGCATTTTTACAGTTCACTTTCCCCCTCCTTTTCCCCCCCAGGCACACCTTTAAAAGCAGACGCACTTTTACAATACGCATCCCAAGAGGAACAAATGCTAGAAATAAAACATTCAAAGTGGCTACTCGTTCTCCTGGTTTCACGTTCAGCAGAGCTGCCCCAGCCACAGCCAGTATGTCCAGGAGGGGAAGGGGGACTGCAGGAGATACACATCTATATATCTCTCGCTATATATGCACTTACACACACCCTTACAGAAGTATAAATACGATTATTTAAAAAACTTAAATAATTATAAATGATTCTGGGATGTGAATAATCGTTGAAAGGCTTAAGCTTCTGTCTCTCGTTAATCGAGATCAGCGTTGGCTGCCCCAACGTCTGTGCTGAACTTGCAGATGAAAGTGTTTAAAGCAAGCAAACCCCGAGAAGATTTTTATCGCGTTTTGAGCGGCATGCAACGTTTCTGCACCAGTACTGCAATTCCGATTCCATCTGAGGGAATATTTCGTTGTGCCGCGGAGACAGCTGCACCCATGTGTTGGGACTGCTTAACTGGACGAGGTGTTCCCAGGGTGTTTGGGAGAGCTCTTAGCCAAGAGATCTTGTTCAATCATTGGCATTAAGCTGAGAGGAACGTTTACAGACCGAGGATACTTCGAAGCCTGGTTCTCGCTCATTTCGGCTGCGTTTGCGTTTAAGTGTCTTAGGTGCCCGTTTCTCTTTCGGGGTTCGTTTTCAACCCCCAGCCCCGGTATCCGGAGCGCACGTCCTTGCAGCATCGCTCTCAGCGCTTCCGAAATAAAGGACAGACGCCCAACAATGGAAAAAGGAAGAGTGACTGTCTCCTGCACGACCGGGGCTACCGGGGTCGAAGGGCTCCCGCCCGCCGAAGCGGGAAGGGTCGAGCATCTCTTCTTGGCCGCGGGGTGCGGCGGGGCCGAGGGGCAGGAGCCGCTCGGCTCAGGGGATGGCGGGGGAGAGGCAACTGACCTGCCGGGAAGCGTCTCTTCGGACTTGCATCTTCTCAGCAAGGAGAGAGGGAGAGGGAAGAGAGGAGACGAGAGCTCTTCCTGCGAGAGTGGCGAGAGGTGTGAGGAGCCGGGAGCTGCCGGCAGACGCCCCCCGCTCGCTCCCTACACCGGCTGTTCCACACCAGTCCTTTCCCTCCCCTGCCCTCACGCGAAATCCAATCTCGCTAGGACGCTACGAGTGTGCATGTCTTTATTTCTCACTCGGAAAGGCTGCGACTACGTATACGTCCTTCTTTTTATTTATAGATTAATTTTTTACGTTCCTCCTGAAACCGAAGTTTGATTTTTAACACCGAGGGGACAACAGCCAAACCCCCGGCGAGGCTGGAGGGGCGGCAGAACCCTTCGGTGGAACCGGGGCAGCCGGCCACCATAAAGCAATTAACCGAGAGCGGAGCTGGGAGCTGCCAACTCGTGTAGGATCTCTCTCAGGACGAGCTAAGGGTGCCCCGGCAGACGCAGGGAGCTCGCAGCCCGTCGGGCGCTGGGGGAAAAGTTAAAAATGCCCCATGGAGGGCGAGAGGAGCGCTTGCCGGGCGAGGCGTATGGAGAGGGCTCAGCCAGGGAACAAGGATTCATTGCAGCCCGAGCTAGATCAGTGTCTTTCCATTGTCATCGTCCCCTTAAAAAAAAAAAAAAAAAAAAAAAAAAAAAAAAGGGGAGAGGGAGAGAAAAAAAGTAGGCGGATTGCAGTGACTGACTGCCCAATGGCAGCCCCGGGTCTCAGGAGAGTTACAGAGAGAGGGAGAGAGAGAGAGAGAGAGGCACTTTCTGCCATCCAAATCCCTTAAACCATCCTCATTCCAACACGAGAACCCACTGTAACAACTTCCAACCACTGAGACATGACAGGCAGGAGCCCAGAGGCAGCAGCAGCAGCGAGAGCAGCAGCAGCAGCAGCAGCACACACTCTGCACAGGGAGCAGCATTAGCACCAGGGGAATACTACACACAACAATACAAACAAACAAACAAACAAACAGACAAAGCCCCCCCAAGCCCAAGGGACTGGATTCCAACCAGATTCAAGCCACAGCTGACACCAAAAAGGGTGGGGAATTACGACCAGGGGGGGCCAGAAAGGAATAACCAAGGAAGCGAACTCAAGAGTGTAAACGGGATTCAGCCATGATCCTTTTTTCATCTCGCAGTGTGTTACTCTCAGTGTATTACCCTCAGATTTTCCTCATCCTTACCAGTGGGAGTTACCTGTAAGTGATCCAGATTTTTTTTTTTTCCATACTGTTTGCAATGCCCCCGCTAGCAGCTACCTAGGGGCAATGCGCAGAGCGAGCAGAGGGAGCCGGGAGAAGCCAGCACGGGCGGCAGCTCCGTGCGGTGCGTGGTGGTGAGGATGGTGGTGGTGGTGGCGGTGGCGGCGGAGGAGGAGATGCTGTGCTGGTGGCGGTGCTGGCGCTGCAGGTCGGACCCCGCC
>VZRZ01001146.1:818726-843252 GCA_013398175.1 Climacteris rufus
GAGCTGGCTCCAGGACCTTTTCCTTGTGAGGAAGGGGGTGGAGGTAGGGGTGGGGGAAATGAGAGTCGGTGGGTGGGACTGCGAGGAATTTCGGTCTCTTTTTTTAATATCTATATCTGTATCTGTCGTTGCGGTGGATAAGGAGCGGCTGGGCTAGTCCGTGCGGGCTGCGGAAGAGTGTCCGCCGTCGTTCTCCTGCAGGTCCCCCGGCAGGTCTCTGTGCCCGCCGCACGCCGCGTTAGGGTGGCGGGGGTGGTGGGCCGGGGTCCCCGCACTGGTCGGAGGGGAGCCGGGCCCGGCCGGGACTGGAGCCGGAGTCCGGAGGGGCTGCCGGGGAGCTGTCAAGGGCTTCTGCTCTTCCGCACTCCGGACGAGACCGGAGCGCGCCGCGGGGCAGCCGTGCGGACAGGAGGGCGCTGGGGGCGGCAGGTACCCGACTTAGGGAGCCGGTTTAAAATCGGGGAGCCTTCTCCCTCCCTTGAGCATCCCCCCAGCCCCGCGTTACCGCAAGGCTCTTCGTGCCGGAACGCGGGGATCGGGCCCGGGGGAGCTGTGGGGCGGTTCGGGGCCGGCCTAGGCTGCCGGGGCCGCGGCAGAGGGGTTCATCTCGATCGGTGATGGGAAACCCAGGCATCCCCGGCCCCGCATTCACCTCGGCTGCTGGGGCCGGGCGGATTTCCCCTCTCTTCCACTCCCATGCCGACTCCAGCTTTTTGCACCCCGATGGATGCAAATTTGAGCTCCTATCTCTGAACTGTATGTGGATATATTTTTTTCTCTGTATGTGTGCACAGGAGCACATGCACATAAGCAAGCATGTGTGAGTGTACTCTGTGTGTATCTGTTTTCTGTGGGCTATGGAAAAAAACATATCCCACCGCTATGAGAGAAAAGTAGGAATAAACACACCCATAAGAAGAAACTAAACGCCTATTTCTACATTCTTAATTCTTAATGAAATGCACATGTCTTGGCCACCGATTTTTAAAAGCGCTTAGATTTATGGAAGCACGTTAGGTTAGTTCAGTCAGAGCTGCCTGTTCACAGGAGGGATATGTCTGCTGCGTAGGTGACCGATAGCTTGAAAAAAAAACTTGCCGTGCTATCTTTGGTTGTTGTATTTTTTGTTATTTTTTTGGTTTTTTGGTTTTTTTTTTTTAAGACAAGAGGAAGGAGTTGTAATAAATAAATACACCCCTTTAATATAAGCGTAGCCATATTTTTCTCAAAACCGTAGGAAATTACTATCCTACAAAGTTTTCCTTCTATAAATAGTTCAAATCTTAAAACAAAAGTTTTCAACCGCACACCAGATGCTGGGATGCTAGCGGTTTCCCTTGCTGTGTGACATAATTATAAGGTCCGAAAGCAAAAGCTATAGAAGTATAATAATAATACTAAGACGACTGCTGAGGGGAAACACAAGGGAAGCAATGCCTGCTTTATTTAGAGCCAACTGCTTGGGGATCTTTTGAGCGCTGCTCCGCGACAATGAGAAGTTGTGGCGGATAAATAATGCTCTCTCGCCTTTCCCTGGGCCGTCCCCAGTTCATCCCCTCCGCGGCAGGTCAGCCGGAGCTGGACCCACGGAGCCGGAGCCGAGGTGGCTATTGCAGCCCAGCAGAGCAGAAGGGAAAGGGATCAGGAGGTGAAACCCAACAAAGCGGAGCCCCAAAGCGACGCGCACCTCCCTCCATCCATCACTCCGGAGGGACGGAGCCGGCTGCCGGGGCCGCCGGGGACAGGCTGTCCGGGACCCCCTCCCGCGCCCCCTCCGTGCCGGCACCGGCCACAGCCCCCGGCCAGGCTTGCTGCGTCTCCGTCGTGTCCCCCCCATCGCTCCCAGGGAGCCGGAGCAGCGGCCGGAGAGCCGGGAGGGCTGCGGTGCTTCGCCTCACTCGCCTTAGGAAGTGAAAAGAAAGAGGAGTTATTTCGGTGTTTGGTGGAGAGTAGCCTAGTGAACTTGTGGTGTTTCTCTGGTGGGTAAATGTACTTCTCTGGCTTACTAATGGTAGCTTTGGAAGATTAAAGCATAGTAGAGCCTGTTCGAGCATTATCTGCTGGTGTCTGTTTCTGCTACCCTCGCTCTCCGGAGGGCAGGATGCTTCCCAAGCTGCTATTTAGTGAGCTCTCAGGGACTGTCAATGGTTATGTTAATTTTCTCCGAGATCTCTATCATCTTTTGGGTTCTGCATTGCTGCTTCTTCAGGGATAAAGACGTAACTACTGGGGGCGAGTTGCAGCAGGCGAGCAAACAGAGTGCAGGGTGTCCGTGCTCGATCTCTCTTGGTGCGGGGAATGCGGGACGGGGGTGATGGGATGCTGCCCGGTTATTCTACGAGAAATCCTGTAAAGCAGAAATCCCATCGTGATGAAATAGGGTTTTCAGAATGGAAAAGGCAGTGGTGAAATGAAAGGAAAAAGGCACTGCACCTCAGTATTTTGTGTGCAATAGCTGGGAAGAAAGCTAAGTTATAGTCGACTACATCCAAAACTAAAGAACCAGCTCCTGTATAAAATTGATTTCTATATTGTAAGTGTGCTATTTGACAAAGTCGTCTTCTTCGGTGTGCTTGCCTGGTAACCTTTGGCCTGCTGAGGCACTGTGAACATTTTTACAACCAGAAGCAATTAGTGTCTGACTCTCTGAAAAAGAAAACTGACTGCTGCTCCAATAGCTGATGCATTTCAATGCGCTGGACATATTTTGGTAATCCAATTAAATATTTAAAGTATAAACCTGCTATTAAATAGTATCAATGTAATTAGTATAAATGTCTAAACCCCAGGATTATGTAAAACACTGGCACTGTTTCTTGCAGTGCGTGTTGGAGTGCCCCTGTGTCTGTACACATATGCATATTTAGCTGATTCTAAAGAAGATGGTGCATGTCTATTTTTCATCGGTGTACCCCTTTCACTGTTCATCTTCTTTAGGGCTGGATGCATTCACCAGCAACATGAGAGTTGATTCTTAAGAAGCTTATTTCGAGAATTATCTTCTGGCACATAGACACAGTTAATTCAGTTATTTGCTGTAAAGTGATTTGGAATAACTCATAAGAGAGTGTATGTAGCAATAGCAGCACAAATCTTTGAAGCAGATACATCTTCCAACACCATAATACAGCAAATCATTTATACTGGTGAGTAGATATCACTGCCTGCTTAGGAAATATAGAGGGAGAAAAATCCTCTGCATGTTTTGCATATTTTCTGCTGGTGCTCCCACATCCTTACGATTTCGTATCCTTTACGACGGGCTTCTCCACACTTAGGGGAAGCAGATTAGAAGGAACGCATATTGTTCATTTGCCTACAGGAAAGTGCTCATGCCTAATCCCTAAAGATTAAGACTGCTGGATAGAATCCCTGGAGTTTGCTTCTTAATCTGTCAGCACAGGAGGGAGCTGCATAGGCAGAGAACAACCCAGCTGCTCTGTGGTGCAGAGCATTCAGGGAACTGCGAGCATTACACCAGTAATGCAAACCAGTGGGAGCTGGTGCAGAAAGGGTTACACAGGCTGTCCCACTCTTCCCATCCTGGTTAGATCAGGGCAGGATCAACCCCTGTGATTAAACTGGCTGTTATGGGAACAGGATTGTCTCTGACTCAGTCACTGGACTGCAGTATAAATCCATTATTTCCCTGCTTTTGCACCTTGTTCATTTTATAGCTGAGACTTCAGGGCAAGTTTACTCTCTCAGCCTCTATTTGTGCAGTGTCCACTGCTGGAGGAGAGCTCTCTTGAGATCCTTAGATTCTCCTTTTACATGGTACTGTAATAACAGTCCTCTATAAGAAGACTTGGAATAGGGCTTCCACTTTACCATCCCTTGGAGATGTGTTCACTTATAGACAGAACAGGTAAATCTTCAAAGGCTATCAACTATTTTCAGGCTTATCTAAAGCTAATGCTTTTTCTCAGCAGAAAAGAGAAAGATAAAGGATATTTTTATGCTGGGCTGTGATAAACTTGGCTTACCTGCCTGATACAGGCTCTTTCTGTGTATTGAAGCAGCTACACAGAGACGGGAGAATGATTGTGATTTGATTTCTTGGTAGCTCTAGCAGATAAAGTCCAGCATTTCAGTGAGAGACCCAGAATAAAATTCCCTGTCTAAAAGCACAGAGCTCTGGTAAATCTGTGACTGGCCACTCCTCTCCCTGCCAAGGTCTAGATCAAACACTTGAGTTCTGAATATCCTTGAATCCAAATGCATTTGGGTGAGGGCAACTCCCTCAGTCCTTTGCAACAATCAGGTTCCAGGAATGAGATGCTTAGCACACCTTGAAATTAAAAAAACGTAATGTTTTTGTTAATTATAAGGGAAGATGGCAGCAGCCAGAATTTGTAGAATGACAGCACAGAATTATTACATATGTTGCATTACTAATATAATATAAAAAGTGGGTATAAAGCAATATGAAATATTCAGATGAGTAGGTAAGATTAAATGCAGCTGTATTTGCATATTAAATACCCAACAAGGCTAATCCCTCAGAAGATAGTCTTTCAAAGAAGGTGTTAAAGAGCTAAACAAAGCAACCTGCAATTATACAGTTAGACTGAGAAAGGCTTTTTATGCAATGGAAAAAACGCACTGTGTGTACCTGGCAATATGGCATGCTGTTGGTAGAATGGTGTCATGTGCTTTCTCAGTGCATGGGACTGCATAATTTGGGCTGAAATGCTGTCAGAGAGCTTCCTGACCCCTAATCCTCTAGTCCTCCCAAGCTACCCCAAACAACGAAAAGCTGGGACCATCAGATCAAAGGAGTTCTGCAGACGTGCTGGCACCGTGTGTTACGGAACTGGTTAATGTTGCAAGCCCAATTTCTTCAGCCCATAACCTTTGCGCGTTGCTTTACCTTCAGTGGACTCTCACTGGCGCCTTTCATGGCTGCTGACAGGTAGCTTTTTGCAGCTCCAGGTTCACCTGTCTGCTGTGTTCTTCTCGCTATTTTTGCTCTTTCCTCCTTGATGCTCCACTGTTCTTCTTTCAAGCATCACACCAGCCTGCCGCAGGTATGTAACTTGCATAGTGTTACAGTAAAATTCTGCATGGAAGGCTTGTATGAGAACCAGCCAGGCCTCTCTCTGTGCGAACCGTGATTGAAAAGCAAAATCTCCATGACCTTTTTTGTTCTGGAATTGTGCCATGTACATGTGAATACCCTGTCAATGAGCTGAAGAAACTTGTCACTGAAAGCTTCAGGTTTACAAGCCCAGAATTAGGTGCGAGGATAAGTAAGTCCAGGAGTGTAGGCACTGGAGTGCTCCGGAAGAAAAGATAAGGAAGACAGGTTCCTGGAGAATGTCTTGCAGTCTTTTAAGGGTTATTAGTACCTTTCCCCCCTATACTCTCCCTTCAGTTGTCCTCCAAAAGTAGGAGGATATGTTTTCTCTCCATTGTGGAGAGCTGCATAGGACTTGCTGTCTACCTCCTGCCGAGACAACTCCTATGTACTTGCATGTGCTACAACACATGCCTAAGAAGCATTGCAAATACTACAACTAACACAAATGGGCAGAAATTCTAGATACAGAGACTTAAATATTTGCTCTGTAGGTTTTTCTGTCCATATGCAATACATTTCTATGACTTCTTCCTTCTGTTACTGCCAAATGTTTTTAGGACAAATCTTCAGATAACATGCTGAGTTGTTTTTGATATGCTTTCCTCTTGGGATTTCTTTCTGAAAGTCAGTTTTCTGGATGGAGCTGAAAGTCTTCTGCCTTGATCAGTTCTAATGGAGTATGGGCAGCTTTTCTGAAGCTAAGATAGTTAAGGCCAAATAGTCACTCTTATCATAAAAACATCTTTCTTCCACTAGGATCTGACAGCCAGATAACTATCACCTACTAATTATTTTACAGCAAATCATACCTTCTTTAGAAAATCTCAAGACAGGCTAAATCAGAGAACTACTGTATCTTTTTTTTTCTGGAAATAATGTTAATAGTGCATATAGTTTGTGCCCATATTGCAGTCACAGTTTTGAACACTTATTTTCTTTTCAGCCTATGCTTGTGGGCCAGATTTCCCTTAACAAAGGATAAACTTCACATTTATGCAAAAATCCCACTTAATGCTCATGGTGACAGTCTTTGTTCCAGCTCTTTGTCCAAGGTCAGTTTTCACCCTGGGTTCCTAATACGGAGAAAAAAGACATCCAGTGGTATAGCAAGGGCGCAAGTGAAGGCAAAAGTGAGTGTCAGGTATCTGATATCTGGCAGAAGAATTTCCCCCACATAGTGGCACCAAATCCACTGATCCCTGCATGTCCCAAATGTTTTATTTGAAGTGGAGCCACACTGTTGCTAAGCAGTGGCACCACTTTCAAATCTGATGGAACTCCACGGACTTTACTGGGAGATTTGTGATGCAAAGGTAATGCTGGTGAGTTGCATCTTCCAGCAGCATGTACCTGAAATGCACAACAAGGTCTTTCAAAATAATTTCCTTGTGCATGGCTGTGTAGCAATTTGGGAAGCTCTTATATTTTGTCTTTTGAGCACTGAGGGCCTAAGACTTCTCTCCTCTGAGGTCGCATCCACAGCTCAGCAAGCTCATAAAGCAGGAGTGACTGCTGCAGTCAACTGGGTGACTCCAGTGCAAGCAAGAAGAGTACCAAACAGAAAGTCGGCACCAGTCTTGTTCTTCCAGTGTCCATTTGAATGCAGCTTTGGCACAGGCTGCCATTTTATGCAATTTATAGGGAATTCGGCCATAGTTCGCAAGAACCTACAGTGAAAAAAATATTAATAGGAGGCCATGACAGACAAAACCCAAAATCAGTTCTATGGGCCATTGAAAGAATCATAGCCTTTGGAATCAACAAGAGCAGACATAAACCCAAAACCTTCCTTGTTTTTTTTTTTGAGGGGAGAAGCATGTTCAAAGTCCTGCAGCATTTGTTGTTACATACAAGGTATTGCAGAGCAGCCCAGCTTTCAAAGCTGAAAGTAAGCATAAGCCAGAAAAATATAAACCTGTTTGCCTGTAAGCAGGGCCTGGGAAACATTTTGAGTTGTATCTAATTTAAAATTTTAAAGTGCTGCAGTACTGGGACTGGGTACCATATCCACCTTCTTAGTCTGACTGAAATGAGACATAGTTATGAATTGTGACTACTATTTAATAATAGTTTCTTTCATTCAAGGATTGTAAGTGAATTAATCCTACCAGTATTCAAGTGAATCAGGCAATCATTTCCTTCACTGCTGGGGCGGAATGCAGCAGCAGCTGCTGTGTAGAACCCAGCAGAGCTGTATGGACATGCAGGACCAGCACCAGTCCTCACATTTCCCCGGCAGCAAGGCAGGAAAGCATCTGAAAAAGCCCAAGCACATCTCTAATTGATCTGGACCCTGGCCAGGGCCAGTCCCACTAAAGATTGCACTTTCCTGTGGTGGGTTTCACTCTGTGGTGAAGATAGGGAACAGTCCAAGACTGGGCCAATGTCTGAGATGCTGAATAGCAGTATTGTGACTTCTGCCTGCCTCAGTTTCCCACAGCTTTAACACAGCAATAAGAGCACTGGCAAGGCTTGAAGGTAGGGGAGGGGCAGAAGAGGAAGAGCTGCCACAGCACTTTGAAAAGGGAAAATGCAGCGTAAGTGCCACTTCATGAATTTCAGCAACTCTCTTTCTGACCACAAGCAGCAAAGACGGTGTGATTGCGTCTCACCTGCTTTGCCATCACCCGCTTCACCACCATGTCCAGCATGGCCTCGGAGAGAGGCTGGGGGAAAGTCCTGCTCACCAAAGTCAGGAGCCTCATTTCTGAGAGTTCCTCCTCCTTCTCTGGGAGCCAGACAGCCACTGTGGGCAGCACAGTGCAAGGCTTGGCCTTGGAGAGCTGCTGGCCTTGGCATGCCAGGTGGCTGCTGGCAGGCTGGGCAGCAGGCAGGACATAGTTAAGGGAGTGCTGAGAGGAATAGCCACATCTCTCATGACTCCTTTGACTGCTTGCCAGGAAGCCATGTGACTCCTTGGTCAAAAGAGTCCTCTCAACCATGAGACACTTTATTCCCCCCTCTGGTTGTACCTTTTCTTTTCTGAAGTTAAAAGAAAACAAAACGTACCCACAAAACTTTCCACATTAAAGTTATATTGTAGTCTGATGACTCAGGGTGAGAAATTCAAGGGAAATGAAGAGGAAGGGGAACATTCCTGAATCAAATCTGTTGTGCTGAGCCTTAAAGGAGAGGAGGATTTTGCTGGATGGAGAACAGCACTACTGTACAGCACAATGAGCAAGGAGCAAAGAATGGGACTTAAATCCCTTCCCTGCTGCTGTGGACTACCGCTAAATCTCTCAGGGTGACTTCAAGTCCAGTGGACTTTGACGCTATCAAGAGGGCTGAGGGTGGGAGCGCAAATAAATATGGCCTCATCTGATCCACAGTAAATTCCTTTTTCTCCACTCCCATGCCCTAAAGGGTACATCAACTAGCTTTACAGTTTTGGGTTGTTTTTGATTTTGGTTTTCTATTTTTTTATTGGCATCTCTCATCACAGTATCCGAGCACTGCCCACAATAATTAGATTGGCACATCCCTAGTAGACTGGAGTCTTTTGTTCCTCTGCTTACTCTGTCTCTGGGGAGCTCTGCCCAGAGTAGGTGCTTCTGAGGGGAGGGATGGGGTCAGGTTATTGTTGTTAATGTCATTCTGGTTATGTTGTAAAAAGATGTATCAAAGAGGAAGCTCTTGCACTATGACCTAAAGGTCATCAGACTCTGGATTAGGCTAATCTCTAAAAGTTTGTTCCCTAGACAGATCCTTTCGACCGAGAGTAACTTACCTCTAGGCACAGAGCTTTGTCATGTGTTTTATGATCTTCGTTGTTCCAGAGAAACTCCACAGCCCTGGCAGAGGCAGAGGTTTGCTCTGTCTTCTCTTGTGGGCCATCATCAATTGCTGTGCTGAGGTTGGGCTTCACACCTTGAACTGGGGATGAAAGAGAGCAGGGGTAATGAGAAGGACTTGCATGCAGAGGTGATGTGTGCGGCGTAGCCTCACGCGGACACGTGCTGTCGACTTTGAAGTCAGTATTCTGTTTTCATGGTCAGAGCAGTTTGGAAGTCATCAAGTCTGTGTCTCACTGTGGCTTTGTCCTCTCTTTGGAGAAAAAGGACAAAACATTTTGAAAATTGCCAGCTAAGAACTTTTCCAGGCTCGTCTGTCTATTTGGGACTCTTCTAGGCCGCACTGAGTGGTTGGAAAAGCTGTGGCTGGAGAGTGTCAAGTTCAGGGATGTCCATTAACTAGTAACACAGAATGCAAGCTGTGCTAAGGGTGTGGAGGTGCCAGACAAGTTTCAGAAACAACAGCTTGCTCCTTCCTTTGTAACCTCCAAATGTAGACATGCTTCTGAGCAGAGCCAAGGCATCCTCTTGGTGTAAATACTCACTTTTAAGGAATGCACTTGAGAGAAGCATGTGTGCCTGGCCCTATGTGCTCCTCTCCCCTCCCCACCCCAGCTATGCAGTGTGCCAAAGCCAGTTCCTCAGCAACAAGACTTGGCAGGTGGCATCTGATGAGATAATCATGCCCCTGGGACATTAGGAGTCATGAGGTGCAGCCAGGTGCTCCAGATCTGTCCATGGGTGTGATTTTCTGTCATACCACACCCTCAAGTGTTGTCTCATTGCAATTAGGAAATTTGTTCAGTTTGGGTCAAGTACTTCTATTAGTGTGCTCTTCACACCTAACCTGTCAGCATGTCAGAAACATGTGGACATCCAGGGCTAGGAGATGCACTGGCCTGAGTGGTGTTCCTCCACTTAACAGGGAAGAGATCCTACTTCTCACCACCTTGATCTCTGCTTACTTCCAAATTAGGACCTTCCCTTCATGGAGACCCACTAATCTGAGCATGGATTCAGGTGCACATAATGAAATGGCTCCCTTGGACAAGACGGTCCCTTTTGTGTGTAACAGACGAGGAACCTCTTAAGAGTTTGCCACTTTTGCTTCCTGGGACTTCCATTTTGCAAGAAGGTCTTTTAAATCTTAAACAAAGGAGGGCCATGCTGCAGGAGAGATCAAATGGCCACTCTTTTTGTAGGTTGAAAATGCCTTGCTGTCCCAGGCTGGCTTGTATTGCAGTCTTACTCTTAGTGTGGAAGCTAGGCGTTAAATCAATCACACCTTCTTTTTAAAGACTTGGTGTAGCAAAGTCCAACAGACAATGAGGTACTCTGGCTATCATGGAGATAGCCAGGAAAGGGGGGCATCCAGTGAATTGTGGAGTTTGTTCTCCGTGTTTTATCTTGAGCAGAGCTGTCATTGCTTGCTGTGTTTGCTGCAATGCCGTAGGAGGTGAGAAGTGAAACAGTCTAGAAGTGGCTTGAAATGCTGCAAAAGTCTTGCTGTGACTTTGGGGAAACCTTTCTCACTGGTGTGCAGTGAAGTTCTTCCAGCATTGCCTGCTTGACCTGCAAGCAGGAGAAGATTCCTCTGTGCCTTCATGCAGGGAAGCACACGCAAACTCGTGCTATTTGCCCTTCTCACAGCCAGCCTAGGTACTGCCTAAAGTTGAAATTTAAACTTTGGCTCCACCCAAACTTTGCCTGAATAACTGCAGGATCTAGCTCACAGTATTTGTTAGAAGAGTGCTGTTTTTTGGAAAGAGAGACTGGTGTATTTTACCTCTCCAAAACTGAAAACCACTTTTAGCACTAACCAAAGTCCTGCTTTTCTTCATATTGCCCAGGTAGGATTTTTTGAGGTGTGTCAGATCTTTGCTTACATGATAGTTGCCATTGTATACCTAATTAGAAATCAGCTTTAACTTTCTGACAATGGCTGGCACAGATTTTGTTCACTGTAAGACATCTTGTGAGATAATTAAAGCGTTGACTGACAGCATAGCACAGCAAAAGGAATGTTTCTCAAAGCAGAGCCACTTTACAGGTTGCTTGTGTGCATTTTGTTAAGTGCAGCCCAGGCATAACTACCCTGACTGATGAATTCCTCAGAAATTAATGTGGCACCTTATTTTTTGAGAAAAAATCTTGAAGTTCTTTCAATTTCTGTCTCCTTTTTAAATGAAACAGATATACATGAATATACTGCTTGTGAAGGGTGCCTGAATCACAGGCCTGGAAAATGAATTCCTCTCCTTGCCCACAAAACCAGCACAGCACAAGCAGAGGGTGTGTGAGCTTCCCCACTCCACCCCATCCTTGTGTCTCATCCATGACCTAGAGGGGCAACCTCTAGCTAGGCATAAGCGGGTGGCTCAGTCTCTGTGCTTATTTAATCCTTGGCCAACCTGCCAAGGCTGCCAAAGAGGGTGCCAATTGTGGTGGTGGTTTCTGTGATGTGGATAGTCGTCCACTGGGAACTGGATTAAGACCATCAACTCATTTCAAATACTCTAGGCCACAAAGCTTCTGCCAGACAGTAACCATTTTTTTGGTCACTACCGACTTGGGTCATGTTTGGATCAGCGATGAAAGGCTCCATATCCCAATACCAAGTCCCTGAGCCATACAGTTTCCCAGAATAATTTTTTTAAAGAAGGAAAACATTATTTTTTGTCCTAGATTCTACTTTGATATGCTGATTTTTAATGTGCATATTGGCACTTTAAGGTACATAATTTTCATTACTTGGTTGTAGAGGGTTCAGATGCTGGGAAGGATTTTGGAAGATGGCAGGTGGCAGACCCATGTGGTGTGATCTGAAATGAGCTCGTAGAGATAGTGGTTACATGTTCTGGCACCTCAGTTAACATTATATTTTGACCTGAAATGGATCTTACATCTTCAAATTTATCTCACAATCACTTAGGAGGAAAACTGCCATTAAAATTGAAGATCAGATTGTCCTTTGCTCTTGTTCTTTCAGAGATACCTAGTTGTCTGTCAGATCTGGTAACATTACCAGCAGCTATTTATATTGTCATTGGTCCCTGTTGAACCCAGCACAAACTTCTGTGCGTGCCCACTAGCATCCCAAGTTGTTGGGAGGTGACTTCTTTCTCAGATGCTGTAGAACCACAGGAAGCAGAGACTAAATCTTTTTGCTCACTTTGCATGGCCTAGCAGGGCAGGGAACTGGAGTTCCAGCTTAACCCGCAAACCATTAGTCATTCTCTTCAGCACACCTGGGAGTAGAGGTAGGGCCAGCAGAAATAGTTTTGTTGGCAATAAATAATATTGCTTCCTGGGGCCGGGTCTCTTCTGGGCAAGAGCCACGGTCCCAGAGAACACTGAAGGCAAGCAGCACGTTGTCAGCATGCTGAAGGAAACATTCTGGCCTTTCTCAGATAATACATAACCATGCAATATTGCCAGCAGCTCTCCCTTGAGCTGAAGCAGTTCCTGAAGGGTGACTGGTTTTGTTTTCCTGGGGATAATTTATGTTTAAGCTAGCATGAAGACATTACTTTGATTGCATTAGTTCCTCAGAAGAGTGAGTCACCTGTCTACTTCTTCCCTGTTACATTTGGAAGTGACGCATGCTGCGATAACAAACAAGTGACTGCTAAAATGATAGACAATTCTGAGCAAATCCATTACAGCTATGGACAGTCAAAAGCAACAAATAGAAGGAAAAATTATGGTATTGATTGTTGGTATTGTGAAGCTGTGGTAGAATCTGCTTTCTCTCACACTGGTGAAGTGTTAGAGGCATCTTACTAGTGGTTTGTTTGTCTTGGACTGTGAAACATATATTTTTGATTTCCTTTTATTTTGTTAAAAAGAAGAAAAAAATATTTAATACATCCTTCTGCTGTGAAAAGTTGTCCCTGTTAAGAGAAATAGAGGAAGATAAAAGAAGTAGAGAAGAAACTGTGCTTAGAAGATTATATGTAGTCATATAGATATGCATGGAAACAGTAATTCTTTAATTTTTTTTTAAATAAGTACATCTCTACAAAGCTCTGTTTTAGAAGTTTGTCTTCTTATTTGGAGTGCTTTATGTAAAGTTTCTATTTCCATAATAGACGCTTCCCTTTCAATAGCAGCTGAGGCTTAAATTAATGGAGAACTGGAAGCATACAGGCTTTGGAGTGCTTGTAGTTACATCATATATTTAAACAGATCATGTCACACACATAGAAAACACTGTATATACATAGTGCCCAGGACGCTTGTATGTTCCCTGAGTACAAAGGGATTCCAGCATATTCTTAACTCTTTTAAATTTGGGTGACATCTGTCAATTTTACCTTTTCACTTCCAAGCCCATGAAAAGTGAGCTGAAAACGTACAGCGTCAGAGAAATCTCAGTTTGGGACACATGAAATTATGTAAGTAAATTTTTTCCGTTCAGCCTGTTGGATGTGTGTGAAGACCAAGTTTACCATCCTAGGAGTTTTGACATGAGAGGTGATGAGGAGTGATGGGTGGCATGGGAGGGACAGATGGGGAAGGACCTGTGTGTTCCCCGGGGAGAAGGTAATGGAGAGAAGTGTGGGGTGGAAAAACCCATTGGAAAGGTGAATGAACCAGGAAGGGAAAAGGGGAAGGAGCCTGACAACTGAATGGTAAGAAGTCATGGAAGCATGGAAAAGATTGTGCTGGAGGATGAAACAGGCTTTAGGATGGCTGCCAGAGAGGGACGCTGTGCTTGGGAGGTTCAGCATTCAGCCAAATCATTGTTCAGACTGTCCTGTTGGTTCAAGCTATGGCCCCATCAGTTGGTCAGAAATTTAATCACCTTAGAGCAGCTTTTTTGCCACTCACCATGAGGAGCACAGCTTGGAGAGAGTCATATACTGGAACCATAATGTAAGTGTGACGTTAGGATGTATGATCAGGAGGTGCAAGCAGAGCGGCTCAGGAAACCAAACTCAGCCCAGAGATACCCACTGTGCTGCTGAGGCTGGTTTGTCCCCAGACAGGATGTGACTGACCATTGCTGGGCAGGGAGAGAGACAATAAAGGACAGAGCATAGATCATAGCTGGCTAGTTTCAGCTAGCAGAGGATGATCCCCTTTTTGAGGGGACAAGTACAGGAAAAGGAATGTAAAAGAGGTAAGAGACAAAGCACAGTTTACATCAAGAAGAGAATCTGGCTTTGGAAGAAGATTTTCTGCATGGCTGCTCCACATAAATTGTGCTCAGCTCTACATTTGCAGGATTTTGTTGTCTCTGATGAGGCTCTTGAATTGTCCTCTTGAATTGAAGGATGATTTTGCTACTTAGCATCCAAGAAACATAAAGCCTTACGTGGGCTCACTTTTAAGCTTAGAGATTCAGAAATGCTCTAATAGTGATGGTCAAAAGGGACACGGATTAAAGGCTGTCTTTACAGGATTTAATTTGTGGGTATGGTGTAAAACTACTGTTTGGCCTTAGAGTACCCAACTAGAGTATGTACTGGGAATACATAGTATTGCAGTTCTTTGGTATGATAGTGGTGTGCAAGGCTGAACTCAGTCACTACTGAGGGGATGCTCAGCTTTTTCTTCTTCTAGAGCATTAATTCATTTCAGAAGCCAGGCTTTCAGACTGTGTAGAATTGTTTGTGTGCAACCAAATCATGAGGGATTTTTCCCCAAATTAAATTCAGCTCTTTTCTTGCCATCTTTAGAACTAATTCTTCAGTATTTCATCTGACCGGGATCCAATTTTTAAAATATATGTGGGAGCCTTTGCTTGGCACAGAATAGAAACCTTGGCTTTTATAGCATCCATGCACTACCAGGGTCTAGTTTATTACTTTGTGAAGTATTTTTGGGATATATCTTTCTTTACGTAAAACTAAGTCCAGTACCATTCATATTTCATATCTCTCTTCTCTGTTGTTTTCTTCATATATACAAATATATATAAAAGGTTTATAAGGTATAGAAAGACTACGGAGAAGGTCCTTTATGACTGATTATGAGTATTTTTGGGATATTCTTTCTAGCTTTGCTTAGAACTTTCTTTTCAAAGTTGCACACAATTTTAGTTGAAATCTGTACCTCATACATACACATATTTGATTTCAGTGTGTGTCCAAGCCTGATTCTCAGAGTTTCACTCAGCAGTTTTCACTAAGAACATGTATGTGTAGGCCTGAGACCAGGCAAATGTTAACATAAGCTGGCTGTTGGCTGTTGTTGTCATCTTTCTTGGGAACTCAAATTAAACTCCTTGGGATGGAGATTGGCATCTGAAGTAAGTTATTTTATCAAATCTAATCTCAGTGTGTCTGTGCCAGTTTCAGTCTTGTCATGCAATCACAGAGCTGTATTTTCTTTGTCTCCCTCTCCTCTCTTCCCTCCGTAATTGTTTCTAAAATAAAATGGTTAAGGAAGGAGATAAGTGATAGAGAAACACATGAAACTGAAAGGAGGCTCAGAAACCACCTATGGTTCTCATTGCTGTATTCTAGTATTTGGAATAAACCTCAAGTCACCCACTTTCCCTGACATGTGAATGCCAAAATACACTTCTCAGTGAACATGAAGCACCCAGCAAATAGCTGGAGAGAGACTTGCTCCCATGTTCAGCAACACATGGAGGCATGCACATGTAGTTGCCCAGGCAGAAGAGTAAATTCTGGCTCGAGTGCTTCCAACTTGAGAACACATATCTGGGCAAGCATAGGTTATTATAACTCTGGACAGCAAACCACAAAGGCATTCAAAGAATCACCACCACAACATTTTACAGAATATTATTACAACTGTCACTAGCAGTTCTGTCAGAAATCTGGAAATTGCAAAGGGCAAAAATTTAACTACTGAGGAGCAGGGAATTCTCAAAAATTGTCTGGCAGTATGCTGGCACGTTTGACCAGACAGAAAAGTGTTGGATTTGCTGCTAATGATCCTGCAGAATAAAGGGGGAAAGTAATGTCAGAATGATACTCATGTGCCCCTCTTCCTTTAAGATCCTGATGCATTCTCATTAGTGTTTTCATGTCTGCCTGCTCTCCTCCTCTGTACTGCACCACCTCTGGAGCTGGACTAACTCCAAGGACTAAATTGAATACTGTTCAAAATCTCGCATCTCATTAGAGCTGTGACTTTGGAAACAAGTTTGAGTTTTAAGAGAGAGAAAGTAAATGGAGCTGTGTCGTATAACCTTTACCTGCACCAACCAAATGTGTCACAGCAAGATTACATTTAAATTATATGTGGTTGGGCATGACTTCTTGTGCTGTTAAAAGCCTATTTTGTGCATTTATGTATTCTGATGCAAGATGCATGACATTTTGTGTTGCTTCAAATTTTAATTATACAATATGAATCCTTTCCCCTTGTTTCCTTGATGCAGGAGATTGTCAGAAGAGAAATAGAGATTTGGACACAAGGATCTGAAAGCTGGCACCTTTGGAACTGGGGAAGCTGCCATATATAGGGGTTTTGGTGCTTTGAGCCCTTGGGATATCTTCTAGACAGGAGGTGGAGAAGGGCTGTCATGCAAAGGTGCAGGACTTGAATTCCTTCTTTAAGTCCCACATCAGCAGTGGTTCTGAGGAACCTTCTCCATGCTGCATCCTTGTTAGATGCTAACTCAACCCAAAGTCATCCATGAGCACATTGCCTAAAAGCTTCTGGTTACGTTACTAGGAATGAAATTATTAAGCACATGCCTTACCATTTTCACCAGTTTCAGGAAAAGCAGATTTGTGGCATGGACTAGTCAGCTCCCATTTCTCTCGGACTCATGGTTTCAGGCTCCTTGCAGACTGAGGGGAGCAGTGAGGTTGCAGTAGTTGGCAGGTCGGAGGGCTAAGGAACTTGTTACGGAAGCACTCGCACTTGAGACGGGGCTGCAGCTCCAAGCAGTGAGCAACGACCTGTTCATGTAGTTGGCTCCAGTTCCTGACTGTGTGAGAGCCTGCCAGCGTATGTTCAAAGTGCTGCTGGGTGTGTGCAAGCTGCTGGCAACAAAGCCTTGTTGCCTCTGTCATCATGTATTCCAGGGATGGCTTTCTTGGAGCCCCACACATGGCACAAGGAGACCCTGTGGGTGCTCCTGTTTGCTGGGATGGGATTGCAGCACCCAGAGTGATGATGTACCTGCCTTCTGTGCTCTTCTGTGATGCCGTGTACAGCAAAAAGTTTATCCTGTACAGTTTATCCTGGAAATACCTGAGAGAGTTATGAAACATTTTTACTGCTGGTCATGCCCACCTCCCTCCAAAGCCAGGTGTCTTTAATGCTGACAGTTCATGGTCTTGCCTGTAACACTACTGGCACTGTGAAGATGTGAAAGTGCCCAGCTGCAAATCCTTTTGGTTGACATTGCCCTGATGACTTGGCATTTGGTGAAGTTCTGGAAATCAAAGTTCAGCTACAGTTTGACAGGACAAGAGGGCACGGCCTCAAGCTGTGCCAGGGGAGGTTCAGGTTGAACTCAGGAAGAATTTCTTCACAGAAAGTGTTGTAGAGGTTGGAAGGGGCTGCCCACGAAGGTGGTGGAGTCCCCATCCCTGGAGGTGTCCAAGGAATGACTGGACATGGCACTCAGTGCTCTGGTCTGGGTGACAAGGTAAGTATTAGTCACAGGCTGGACTCGATGATCTGGGAGGTCTTTATAACCTCAGTGCTTCTGTGATAGTGTCCTCTCACTTTGGTCCCAGAGCAGGATGAGGTATTTTGTTACCTAGTGAAGTTATTTGCACAATTGTAGCTTTGTAAGTATAAAACGCCTCCTAAGCTACAGATCATGGGGTGAATGAGAACGTGTTAGACCAGGGATGCTTTTTAGGCAAACTGAGGCCATAAGCTATGTAAAATTGTGGCTTGCCCCAGAGTCATATGATCCTTTAAAGCCTAGAAATGGACAGAAGACAATTCCTAGCTCCTCAGGGGTACAGCACGCTCCTCTCCAGCCATAATGACTTCTGAGACATTACGCATGAAATCTGTCAGTCATCCAAGGCTGACGTAGGATGTACTGATTCTGGGGCAAAATATGTTTATGTATGTGCTAGTGGTTTTATAACTGCTGCTTAGGTTTGGGGCTTCAGAAGTGGCTCCAGCAAGCCTGGGTTAATGGGCTGAGAGTACGAGAGGTGCAGGATAAGTACCGTAGGAGGATTTCCACAGCTTACCAGCTGGTATCACCACAATGTAAGTGGTATCAATATCTTGCTGAACAAAGCAATCTGTTATATTGGGTTCCCATGTAGCTCGGTTCTGGTGTTTTGTGGCCTAATTTCACCAAAATACTTAAGTCTGGGAGTATCCCACTGGCTCTGGTTTGAACTCATTGGGAGCAAATGCATGTTTAAAACTTTCCACATGCACTTTAGAACATGTCAAAAGCCCAAAGCTCCATGGGGCAAGCACCGAGAGGCTGAGTGCCATCAGCAGCTGCTGGTGACGTGTGTGCTTTGGTCACAGCCTGCTCCCCCGGGTGGGTGGTTGCTTCACCAGACTGTTTTCAGTTACATTTTTTTCCTGACCAGGGATGTTTTGTTTGTCCCTTTGCTCTCAGACCTTTGCTTGGACAGTTTGTGTTGCTTTTTAAGAGCTGCCTTTAAAGCAGGAGCTCAGACCTCCCTGAGGAATCTGCCTGCAATCATCAAAATTGAAAGGGACAAATCTGTGTGCGGAACTTGCTGAACGTGTAACGTCATGTACTGATCGAAGGAGGTATGAGCTCTGTAGGAAATCTAACTGCCCCTGTGCTGGAAACCTGGCTTTCAACTCTTTGGAAAATCTGGCTGCTGGACAGGTTTCCTTTCAATCATCTGTCTCTGGAGCCATTCTGCTAAAAACTTATTGAAGGTGGTCACCTTCTCTGGAGGCCTGAAAAACATTAATTCCCTTGCATGTGGGTGCTATTTCCTGTACACCCAGGCACACATAACCTGGCTGCACCTACAGCCTGGATCCCAACCCAGTGCCTCTTTTCACAGAGGTGCCCCCAGTGCTGCCTCATCACTCCATACATACACAGAGACATGGTGTGACCCTTTATTCCTGGTCTTCTCCAACTCTGCTCTAGAGGTGGTCACTCCACCCCCAGAATTGTCCTTTCCCATTCATTGCCATTCTAAAATTCGCTATTTATTTATTTTAAACTGGACTCTGCAGCTGCCCAAACAAAGTATCTTCTATCAGAGTCAATCATTAGCACCCATGGGGTTCATCGTTCACCACCCATTCCCTGGTCTAGCAGAGAAGGAAAGGGCAGAACATGCACAGGCAAGGTCCTGCACAAGACAGGAGCACAAAGGCAACAATTGTGAGTAGGGATACTAACCCTGGTTTCCTAATATACTTAGTGCCAGTGAGAACAGTAATTTCTTTGAAGTCCCCAGGGACTTGTAGACTTAAACGGACTTTGGCTCAGGTCACCTTTGTTTGATACAATAATTTTCTTTAATGATGTCAGTCAAATTATTCCAATTCCCTCCCAGTTTGAGACTCAGCTGATTGAAGGAGAGGGTGTGGAGGTTGCGGTGAGAGGGAGGAGGAGGGAATAGTTTCCTTTAAAAAGCAGATAAATGCTACCGCTTCTGCTAATTGCATAAAAATGAAAAGCTAAGCCATAAACTGGAGTGCAAGTCTGAGATTGCTTGACAGCTGTGTTATTCAAATGCAGAATGCTGGATGGAGCAGATAGAGAGAAGCTTAGTGTTGGAAAAGGCTCTTATCTTCACTTGTAAACCCCCTCTGTGTATGAGTTGTCCCTAGCCTAGCAAAGGAAGATTAGTGCACCCCCATCAGCATTAACAGGCATGGACTCGAGAGACTGTAACACTAGACCCACATGGCCCCTGATCTGTGGAGGATTGACACTTCAATCTGGCTGTAGCTCAGGCCTCTTTCTCATGAAACCTTCAAAACCCACCTGTCTGTCATGTACTGATGAACACATAAAGTACTCTTTTTGCTATGAGAACTGACTTCCAGTCCAATTAACCTAGTGGAAAGACTCCTGCTGTTTTTCGATAAACTTTGGGTCAGGCCCAGGAGTGGCTGATAACGTGCACACCAAGCGTTCCTGTGTGGCCCAGAGGGATAGCAGATATTGCTGCTAATGTTTGGCAGCTCCTGCTAAAGCCAAGGCATGCCAGAATGGCTTCTCAGAGATGACTTCTTGCGGAGTGACAGAAAATTGGCCTCAGTGTTAAAATCCAGAGTTGTTTTCAAAGTCATCTGGAATACATATTTGTGTGTTGGATTTTTCCTTTGAAAAATTCAATATGTGGAAACCACAATTGCTCCATGATAAGAGGTAAACAAAGAGAAGAACAAAAGGAGCTGTGAAGGGCTGCGACATGTTGCAATCCATTTGAATGTTTATCTGCAGCAACATGCAGAGGTGGATTCATATAGTCAAATTTAAGCAATGAGGAGAGAGGTTCTCAAGTGAGGAGTCTGGTCTCCTTGGGTACCTCCTGTAGTTAATGGAGAGACTGGCAGGTCCATGGGGTAATTCAATCCACCTCCCCTCTGAATCATCCTGGGAGGCAGCTGGCTCATTCCTTGATGGTAGAGGGAACCTGGTGCACCTGGTTGCTTCCCTCAGGCACATCTAGCAGCACTGGTACTGGGCAGAAAAATAGGGCCCAGTGAAGAAGTCTACCAAAACTCTGGATGTTCTATGAGTCTGTGAAAAATCTTTATTTAATTCCCATGAAAATTAATTAGTCCTAGCCTGGTTGCCTGCAAATGGGATGCTAAAGAGGCAGAAGACCAAGCACTGTGCCTGTGATCTCTCACATGCAAGGAACCCAAGCAGTGTTGGGGAAAATGCAGCAATGTAGGTCTTTGTGCTGCATGGATTTCTGGGTTGCTAAACTGGAGCTGTAAAAGCTCCTCGAAATAGTCCTGAGGTGCTGCACGAGTGGCATCCTTCTTTAGACTGCTGGACCAAGGAGGGTGATGGCATTGATAGACAGCTACAGTTCTTTGAAAGTGGGATGGTGGCTCATCCCAAGTTGGAAGAGGCACACAAGGTTCATTGAGTCCAATCCTGGCCCTGCACAGGACACCCCAACAATCTCACCCTGTCCCTGAGAGCATTGTCCAAACACTCCTGGTGCTCTGGCAGCCTTAGGGCCATGACCATTCCCTGGAGAGCCTGGTCAGTGCCTGACACCCTCTGGGAGGAGTACCATTTCCTAATATCACACCTAAACCTCTCCTGTCACAGCTTCCACATCTACCAACCCACTGCTGTTCCTGAGGCAAAACAGATCCTTGGCCTTTGTTTTGGGTTATCAATGTACAGGTGAGAAGGAGGCAGAGCAAATGTGTTCTCTGAAACAGGTAAGGGGTTCAGCAGCACTTTGGGGAGAGGTAACGTAATCTCTAGAGCGGCCAAGGTGTGCTTGGGACTTCCAGGCAGCAAGGGTGAGTCACAGGGAGGGACAGAGAGAGAGAATGAGAAGCGAGCTCGAATCTGGGAAGGTAGAGTGTGGGTGGAAGGCAATTACCA
This sequence comes from Climacteris rufus, assembly GCA_013398175.1. NCBI lineage: Eukaryota > Metazoa > Chordata > Aves > Passeriformes > Climacteridae > Climacteris > Climacteris rufus. The sequence continues at coordinate 840,091 of VZRZ01001146.1, forward strand.
TGAAAGAGCAAAGGGCTGCTGTGTGAGTCAATCGAATCCTATAGATACTAATAGTTATCATAAATACCAAAGAGGTTTTAGCAACCGCAAATTCTCAGAACGTAGTAAATGAAAACTGTTTCCTGTGGTTAGAAGGACCAGAGAAGATGACATGAGTGGAGGAAAAGGAGATATCAGGACTGCAAACGCAAGGAAAGGGGTATTGCGGAGTATGACATAATGGAACACAGATTAGCAGCAATTATGTGGCAGGGGCAACAAGATCAGATGATTAGCTTTTCCAGAAAGATGCTGTGCTGTTTTCCCGCTAATCTCTTATTAAATGGGTGCTAGAATGTATGAACAATACAAGAAAAACCCTTCTTATTCTAGTGGCTTTTCTTTCCATAAGAAGAAAAGCCGTAAGTTTTGCCGTAAGCTTTTTCCGTAAGTTTTGCCCATAAAGCATTGCAAGACCCCCCTTTTTTTTTTTCCCAAGTGCTACTTTATTTCTGTGTTATGTGTCTTGCTTTCTTTGGTTTTCAGGCAGCACTGAATGTGAGGCTTGCAGTTTATGCACAAATGTTTTTAACTCACACGTTTTCTTTTGGGGAGCTCTGTCAATGTGGAGATCACTGTTGACTTGCTTTTACTTCCCAACATTATCTCTTACAATGGCCTGTGGGATGCAATAGCCTATCAATGATTCATTTATCTTCTTTCTTCAGAAAATGTACTGAAGGGTGAAGAAAATGATAAGCATTATAACAACCTTCTTACTCAGCTTTTAGATTTTAATAACAAAACAGACATGGTGAAATAAAAAAGATAGAAGTGCATCTTTGAAGGTAAGGCAGCAAAACAATGTCTAGGACAATGCAGAGTTTTTTCTAATCCTTTTAAAATGTTAAAAAACCTAAACTTTGGGCATTTCCAACATTCAGAAGGGATTTATTTTTCCTTTTACTGAAGGATAGAATGCAGTGAATTTCAAATAAGATTGTCAGTAATGGACCTAAGCCATCTCAAGGTATTCCATTTACAGGTAAAATGTACCACTACTCAGAATAGATATAAGGGTGGGGAACTGAGCCACGGATGTAAGTGAGGGCTATACACACAAATCAGAGCAGGGAGAGAGAATTTTTATCTGAAATTATAGGAGGGATCCTTATGTGTTTGATATGGTGTCAAGACTGTTCCTTTTCTGCCTCAGTAATTTCAGATGAGACAGTTCAGAAGATGCTTAGAAAAGAGGTTACAGAAAGAGTTGCTGCCCTGCCCTTTGCCTTCTTCTCATAATCTCCAGAGCGGTTTTGAACAGGGATTTGCAATTGGTATCAGAATTGTGTCCAAATTTGGTATTTGAAAGCTGCTATTTGGGTTAAAATTTCAGTTTTTTAGTTGCTACTTTTTTTTTTTTTCTGACAACTGCCAATAGATCCTGAATGTGGTTCCCACCTAAGTGTGACTTAGTGTCTGATCTCTAACTCAGTCACATGTTTGTATAGGATCCCTGCCCCAGGGCATTTGCTTCAAGTGACTTTGGGTTGTAGATTTTCTTCCAGAGGCTGTGTCTGAGCACAGGCTGGCTGTGGGGAGCAGAAGGCTCCTCTGGGTCAAGTGTTTGAGTGTTGCTATAGGAAAGGGGTTTTGTTTCTTTTAGTGAGTAGTAGCTGTTCCCTGTATTTGGTTGCTTGATTCAGGTGCCCAGGATGTGACTTGCTGAAATAGGAAGTGATCACAGCTGCAGAAGAAGTCAAAAGGATCAGTCTTTCAGACAAAAAAAAAGGTTTGGATGCTGAAGCCCTAAGAGTTGTCAAACTGAACTCCTTGGACCAGTGAATACTTCATAGCCAAATCTTGCTGAATTTCTAAGGTGGGAAGAATCATGTCTCCTGGCCCCAAAGGGGCATTATGGGAGGATTTTTCTGTGATGCTCTCACACATCATATTGATCATCACTATACAAAAGCCAAGGTCAAGGTCAGAATTCATCAATAAAATGGAATTTGAAGTGCTTATAAAGCCTGGAGTGTGCACAGTGAACAGGGAGAAAGCAAGACAAAACAATTCCTCATCAAGGGAGTGCATCCCCCCTGTGCACCAGGTGGATGAGGGGGTCCTGTGGAAAAGAACAGTTACGTTGCTGTAAAACTGCTGGCTGCATCACTTTGCATGCACAGGAGACAGGTGAATTCAAATTTCACTCTCAGTCCTTGTTCTGGCATTTTTTTACTTGCAAGTGCTTGACCTCATGACCTGAAAATGTTGGTGTAGAGTTGCTTTCTATCAGTTAATATTATATATGCTTCCAGAGGTTTGAATGGAAAGACTGGCAAAATTAAGTAGGACATGAAACCCTGATGTAAACTTAAAAAGAAAAAATTAAATTTTTAATTTTTTTTTTATTTCAGGGTGCAGCTTTTTTCATACTTGATTTTCTGAGGCTTTATCTATGATATATTGTAATATATTGGCTCACTCACTTTTAAATTACCAAGTTAATTGAAGCCTGTTAAATCCTAGAGTTGAACAGTTTGGCGTTTTAGAGGCATTGCTCAAATTCATCCATCATATTGCTCTAATGACATTGGTATTTGGCTTATTACACCCTTTCATTTTGGAAGGCTAATCCTGCTAGTCTTACTCACAGTGAAGAGATACATCGACTTGGCCTATTACACTGAACTCCTTTGTGTCAACAACTCAGTAAACAAAGAGACACATTTGGATGCCTTAGCAAGGAACAAAAAAAAAAAGAACTATTTTATGTACTGCCAAAGAAACAGAAGCATTCACAGGGCAAATGAAAAGCTTGCCACATGCGTGATAGAAAACTGCTAAGTGATAATTTCAGTAAGTTTGCTAAAGGTTGCACCTTGCTTACAAGTTCTTGATTAATCCATCCTAGCTCCTAAACTCTTGATATAATTAAAACAAGGTGTATTTTTAGATAAAGACATTATAACACACTGTAATTTCTATGGCTGATTGCACTCTGCAAGAGCAGGGAAGGGAGGTGAATGGCTGGGTGTGTGTGAGCATAGGTGCATGTGTATGTGTGTGCCAGTATCTGAAACAAGGTGGAGTTGAGTCTTATTTGAAAAAAGAAAATCAACCTCAGCAATTTCTGGATTTGCTCTGTTTTTTTTTTTTTTTTTTTTTTAAAAAAAAACCCTT
>VZRZ01001146.1:843260-889619 GCA_013398175.1 Climacteris rufus
TTTTTTAAGAGAAAACCCTTGTAAAATGTTCAGCCTGCAAAGCAGCTTGGCTGTGTTTCTCAGGGTAAGTGAAGAAAGGTGGTAGGTAGTAGAAACAGGATATTGTGGAATGTATCTGGATAGAAGAGAGGTTGACCAGAGTCCATCAAACAGAGATTTCTGAGCTTCACAGTGAGCAGCCCAAATTCTGTCTAGAGCAGTATTAGTTGGGAGACATCACCACACCACAACTGCTGGGTGGCTGAGTAGAAAATAGATGTTGTGGCTTGACAGCATCTCCCCCCAGGCCACTTCTGTAACCAGCAGTAATTAACACCTCTATTTCCAGTACTAGCTCCATGGCCATGAGGCAAGCCTGGGAAGGGGAGAGCTTTCCCTCTGAGAGACCCCTTGGTTGTGGTTAAACTTGTAGAGTGAACACTGTAGTACCCTTCAGCCTTTGAACATGCAAAGAGAGTGGGCAGCTGGGAAGAACCTAAGATAGGGAAAGATATGGATTAAACTTGCTCTCTCACTATTTAACTAACCTGGGGAAAAGCAGTGAGGTCATTTAGTGAAGAAAGAGAAAGCAACGGTATCTGAGGATGCCACTGTCAGCATCATAGGGCAGAACTGAATTTTGCACTGCAGATGGTTTCTTTGGTTTTCTTTCTGGCTGTCATTTGCTGTTCTGTGACAAATATGAGTATCTGAATCAATGTATAGAAGCAGAAAACAGAACCATTCATACTTTTATGTTTCAACAGGAATCACTGGAGCAAACTGCTATGGGAAGTGATAGGTTGTTCATCTTGGGAAGTGCTCATGAAAAATCAAAATCCATTCCATGGTGTGCTTTAATGCTGGGTTTCTCAGATGAGTAATTCATGACCTCTTCAGGAGTCACAAGAGGATTTGGGTGACGTTACAAAGTGTTACATGGCATCATGCAGCCCCTAGTGTGCTGAGAGAGAGGCAGTAGAGATATAGTGCCATGTAGTTGCACCAACTAAGGCACAGCACCATGGCTTTAGTGTGTTATAGGAGCTCAGCTCCTCCAGACCCATGGAATGTGCAGCAGGCAAGGATAGTGGAGCAGAGAAGAGACATGTTATTGCCAAGTGGGGAGTCAGCACTTACAAATTCACAAAACTTGTGCTGGATTTATATTTGGTGCACCTATGCTAAGAAGTTGAGACTTAATATATTCAGTATGTCCTCCTTGTCCTTAGTGGGAGATGGTTGATACACAAACTAACATTAGCATCCTAGGCTAATGTTAGGCACGTAACTAACATTAGTGTTAGTCTGTTTTAACATAGCTGAATCTGAAAATTGTCCTTAAGATGGTACTGCTGAGCAACCTGAAGGAGATATTTAAGGTTTGCTGTGCCTACACTCATATACCTTCTCTGGAGCTGGAAAGCCCTGACATGTTTGGCAGGAGTGAGGAGGATGGTTTGTTTTAGAATTACTGCTTTGGCAACAACATCAGCTCAGCTAGGAAAAACACATGGGCAGCTGGGGAGGCAAAACCAGATTCCAACCCAACATCTTTCTTCTGTGCAAATGAGTAAGAGCAGCTACAGCAAAAATGGTAATTTCAAAGAGTTTGAAAAGGATAATTTAGATGGCAGGGGGAAACACAAAAACTGATGGTACTCTAATTTCTTAGTGCCTCTCCTTTTTGCTATCAGCCTGTTTGTTACTGGTGGTGCCTATGTGAGAGTCAGTTGGTGTGTACCTGCTAGCTGATTTTTAAAATAACTCAATGCCTAGCACTCAGTCTTTAGCATGGAAGAGATTGAATGTGTTGGCAATCCGCTGTCCTGGCCCACACTCCATCTAGGAAAGTAAGACAGATAAATGCAAAGAAGCAGGAAAGCAGCACAAGGCAAGGAGGTGGCTCACTCAAACATACACAGCAAATCAGAGCCAAGAGTAGCACCAGATCTGGTTATTTTGATGCATTTTTTGAGCCAGTGGAGAAGTGGCTCTCCACCTCTCATCTGAGGATCCTCTGAAAGAATAGGTGAACAAGGAGAGCAAGTTCAGGCTGCTCTTCAGGACCAGGATACTCTGAATGTCCTGCACTTATTGGATGCATCCCTCCCACAACTTGCCTTAGCTTGTAAACACGGGAAGTGAGCTGGTACTCTGTGCGTGAACAGAGCACTGCGGGACCTGACTCAGGTTGCCTATTTTTCTATGAGTCTGTCACTCCAGAGGACAATCTTAGATTTCCATTTCAAATCCTAACCTATGGGATGAACTGGCTTATCATCCCCGTGATTTGATGTTATAGTCCCTTCAGAAAGACAAGGGGAAGCTAAATGTTGTGAAATTCTGCACTCAGCAGGTGCCACAGAGGCTTCCCATGACATTTAGAACCTGTAAGCCTCTGATATGTGGGAGATTCTGATGCAGACAACTAAACCCAGCAAAACTGAATCTTGTGTTCAGCAACTGCTTGGGTTTGATCTTGTCTACAGATGTGCATCTGCTGGAAACTAGCTAAAAATTTTCTAAAAGCTCTGGTGTGGAGTTTTGATCCCTTCCTTTTACAATGCGTTATAATGGTCAGAGTTGGCTCTAAAAATGAATGGGTATTTCTTCAAGTTTCAGTAAGGACTGAGGAGTTGAGCAAGACAAAGATGAGTTTGGTTGACAAAGATACTGTGTATTGAAAATGTCACTAAACTAAGATGGTAGGGAGCCAATTAAGATACTTTTCTCCAGCTTTTTCATTAAACTTCAGTAAAACCTTTGTGAACTAGAGTATGTTTTGGATTAATTGCCATGTTCAAATTCAAAACAAACAGCTTTTTGCATAGTTCTTTGCTTCAGTGTTCATGTCTTAGAGTGCCACTTCTCATCTCTTGCTATTTCTTGAAATTTTCAATCCCTGATTTTTTAAGACCCTAGGCTTTTCTTTATTTCACACAAGATAGATTTGAAAATTATTTAGTTTGCCTGTACAGTGTCTCACCATGCTCAGAGGAAGGTTCAGAATGTTTTGGATTCCACCATCAGCTGATGCCAATTAAGAAGAAATTATGGAAACTTACTCATTGTAGCCAAGATAAGTGTAGTGTTCCTGCAGCAACACTTAATTCCTGGATGAAGTTGCTGTACAGAAATCGCAGGAGTCTGCTTCGATTCCTGACTGCAGTAACTCACAAGATCTTCTCAGGGACCTATTTCTTCTTGTTTTCTTTTTAGTCAGTCTCAGGTTACAATTTGGCTGCTTTCTAGACAGCTTTCCTTATAACTTTATCCAGGCCAGGCCAGCTGTAAGCTTGCAAGTCAACAGCTTGCAATCAAACCCAAGGATCTCAGCCACTAGGAGGACAGTCTGTCAATAAGACAAAAATAAAAGCTTCCCATCAATTTACCATGCCTCAGTGTCAGGGATATTTAATTCCATCCCCCTCTATCTTGGAGCAACAGCACTTTGAAAATGTTGGCTTACTTGTGTGTGAGTTCACAGAATTAGTGAAACATGGGGGATATGGGTGGCATTTTGGTGTTTTGTGCAGAATTTTAAACCCATGGAGATGTAAGGGCATTGCAAATAATTGGTGGCTAATGAAACAAGCTATTAGAGGCAAATATATATGTGCTTGTTTTCACATTCAGATCATGATGAAACCAGTAGTTTGGAATGATGTGAGTTTGGCCAGCCTTGGGATAATTTTCAGAATCCAGAACACCACACCTATAATCTGTCATGGCCTCACTGATGGTCTCTACATATAATTCAAGGACTTACTGATTGTAGAACAGGAACTACCTCTGCATCCTCAGAGAAGATTTTTCCAATTCAGCAGTGAATACAGCAGTCATTGCATGTGGGTAGGGAAATAAGGGAGGGAGAACAGTTTCTAGAAACTTACCAAAAGAAAAGTGCCAGGATTTTTTTTTCTCTCTCCTCTCATTCTTGCATAAAAAAATTTACACAAACCATGTCTTGTAAGAGCTGAACGAGAAACTTTTTATAACTGGAAAAAAAGCCATCAGGCAAACACTGAATTATCACATTTTTTTTAATGTTGGCTATGTAGAGTTTTATTTTTCTCTGCAAGCCCTGTATTTGTCACACTGAGTCATCTGAGGTCAAGCAGCTCAATCCTCTCTGCCATAATGCCTGTCTTTTCTGGGATCACCCTTGGCGTACTGGCACACTGCAGCTGTTGGCATCCCCAGACCCAGCTTGGCTTGGGTGCCCTTGGCAGTGCAGTCAGTGGTGCCTGGCATGGACCAGCAGCTTCTTCAGGCCACACCACATTGCCTTCCACCTACTTGTGCAGATCTTCTCGTGGTGCTGTCACAGCGGGGGGCACAGCATGGACGTAAGTGACACTGACAGTGGAGGGCAGAAGGTTCACTCCATGAGACCTCTTTCTCCCAATATTTCCAGTTTTCTCTGGTCTGTCCTGTTTTATTCCTGGAAGTTATTAGTGTTTCAGCCTTGTTACAGCCTTCAGTCAGTAAAGGTGACTTTAGTTGGCTGCAATGTGTTAGGACCTTATGCCACAAGCTATTTGAGCTCTCATTTGGATTGACATTTTTCTTCTGAGTGGCTGAATTTTTGGCCCGGGAAACATTTTTATTCTTGATGAAATTTTCTCTGTGTTAGAGGTTTGTGCAGGGATGTTGTTTGGACACCCATGATGATACACTGCTCATCATTTGGCAGAACTGAGAATAATTTCTTCACCTTGAAACTGGCTGTCAATATTTGTCTTTCACTGAAATAACACAGTGGTGGTTTTGAGCTAAATAACCAAACTGAATAGGGAACTTATAATGGCATTTATGACTCAAAAATGGTCCACGGTATAAAATCATTATGAGGTCAAGTTTCCTGTTTGAAGTCTCCAGTTTTGTGAATCACGTTTTCCCCTATTAGTAAAACAAGGATGATAATGTCTTCTATGCAGTGTGGATGCATTCATTACCATTTCTAGAAAGCCCTAAACAAGCCTGTTTCATAACTCTGCCTCTTTTGCCACCCAAAATTCTTCAGGGGTAGGTTATGGCCAAAATCTGTCATGGCATCACCTCACTTCTCCAGTCAAAGGGCATCATAAAAAGCACACAATATCTTGTGCCTTTTCTTTTTGAGTTAAACCCACATTCACCTAGACTTTGTATGCATTTCATCCACCTAAGTCATGAATATACAATATTACTGTCCCTGAAAGAGTCCCAAAACTGTTGCAGGCCTCTGACACATGTGCTTGATTTTACATTCATGGGATTGTCCCATTGGGCCTGAGAGTTAACACTGTGTCTAAACTCCTAGGTTGAATCACTTGAATCTGAACTGGAAAATATCAGCCATTTAGAAAGAAACTATCAAAGCAAGCTGCAGGTTTTTTGCCCCCAGAATAAAAAAGCTAGGATGGTTGTTATACAGACAAAATGCAGAAAAACTGTTTAAACAGAAAGAATACAACATATAGTTAATATTTACAGCAATTGGATGCACGCAAGTTTAATTATCTGATTTTCCATCAGTTATTTGATTCCAAAAAATGTCAGAGGATTTTTAACACCACAAGAGATCAAGCCCTCTGTTTCATCTGTGGGAGGAAACATCAAACCGTAGGACATGCGTCATCATCTATCACCATCTATTTTCATTTGAATTAGGCATTTGGTATCTTCAGAGGAACTGGATTTTGGGTTAGCATGAGATTGCATTGTTTTCTTCTACAACAAAGACGCTGATTCTTGTTAGCTTTTGGGAGTTGGTTTGTGATGTTTGGATTGTATTATCAGGATCATGCACCATATGGGTTAGTTATCAGATCCTTAATGAAGTTATAGTTTTCCCAACACCAAACAAAAAAACCCCAAAGGGGTGATTTTCTTACTCTCATTTTCTGTAAGACAGAGGAATGCTGTAGGTTTTTTTTTCCTTTCTGGTTACAGGAAGTTTTGAAGCATAACAAACAAGATGCTTAGGAGACTTCTAAAGCATACTTAAAGACACAGCATTAAGGTATTATTTTATAATACTTTTTTTTCTGAAAGGATTAAAAACATTCTCTTTATAAAACTTACTGAATAAATACATATGTTGTTCACTTGGTGCAACTAGTTTTCCCTTTACAATAAAAATTTTTAGCATTCTGTAAGTGTATTTTAGAACACACCAGAAGACAGAATAAAAGCACTCAGAAAACACTGGTCAGCACAGGAGGAGTCTTGGGAGGATGTATTTTGAACAGATTGAGCAGCATGAACAGCATGAACTGTGATTTTTTCCCTTTCTTTGGGGTGGGCTTCTCCCACACAGAAATACAGCTTGTGTCTCATGGTCAAATTTTCAAAATAAGCTAGAATTCTGTTGACCCTCCAAATGGGTGGCCAACTCATCACAAAGAATTGTCTGTCAACTGAGTAGATTTGTGACAGGGGTGAGTGGTCCTACTTACGGACTGAACCCATGACCTCCTAATCCTATCTCATGTGTAGTGCCTGCCAGACTGTTCAATGGTCATTAGACCTGGGTGAACAATTTGGACAAAAAAAAAAAAAAATGGAGCCATTCTGGGGATTAAACATCCAAAGAAACCAAAACCCAGCTCTCAAAGTTATTTTAGGCTTTCAGCTTCCACTGAGTTTTATTTTACAGTAATGTCTTTCCCATGCTACACGTTCATTTTGCCATGGCAATAAACTTTCATCCTGGATCCTATAGGCTAGGAAAACTTCAGGATATGGCACAAATCTTTTGTGTGAGGTAGAGAGACTGGAGTTTAATGGTTCACTTTAATGGAATAATGCAATTGTAATCCAATAAAATCGGGAACTTTGATTTTTACTAGGGATGAATTGCTCAGAAGTTGGATAATGAAAATGTAACACTGGCTTAAATCTAGAGCTGTTTATTCAAAGTGTTACTGGATAGAAAGTTTTATATCATCCATACACTGTAGAAAATCCATAAATTACAGAAAATTGAGATGTGTTGAATTATTTGAACTGTGAATCCTAACTCCTAGGGCCTTTTGACCATACAGACTGGCCTAGAAATGAAACAAAGAGTGATAGTATTTCAGCCTGCAACTGAAAGATATTTTTTCACCAACACATGTAGTTCCTTAGAACAAAAACTTCTCTGGCTTTGTTTGGAGGCACAAGAGAATGACTTATTAAGGCTGGAAGCGATGTCGCATCATCCTCTTAGTTCACAGATTTCTGACTGAAGCAGTTCTCATTCTCCTGTGCAGTTGTGATTCTTAGAAGTGCAACGAAACCAAAACAGGTCAAGCCTCCTTTGGCTTAGGTTTATTGGGAAACTAGATTCCTATGCCATAATTCCACTCAATATTGGACCAAAACTTGGTGTAGATTCATTCAGGCTGTGTATCGTTGGGAGGCAATACATGCAATATTTTTTAATGCTTTCAAAATAGATGTTTTTAAAACACAACCTTTTAATATTTTAGATACTTACTGAAGTGAATTTTGATTGCTCTGCCTCAGACCCTAAAACCCATAATGTAAATATTAAGCATAATCTAAGCAAACTGTGTTTCTACACTTTTTACTATGCTTCCTCTCCATCTGCCCCACCTTCTCCAAGTCAGATGCTACAAATCAAAGGAACATTGATAACTGGTCACTAATTGCTGAACTGCTACTGTTCCACTAATGAGGGGCTGAGACCTAAGGAGTCAAAATATTTTTGGACCCATTTGACACAGCTGCAATGTAGTCCATGCAGGAACTGAAGAAGTCAGAAGCAATGGTAATTCACTGTTAGAATGAGGACTAAATAACCACTTTATTTTAGGTCTCAACTCTGTTTTGCTAAATGGAGCTAAATGTGTCGGGTGGCAAAAGCAGTTTTCTTATTGTATCCCTGTGAGGAGGAGAGGGGAGTGTAATCCCTTCAGTGCCAGTCATGATGTTCAGTTTATCTTCTTATGCAGAAAAGCTTGGACCGGTGGGAATGAACATTGAAAAGGGGCATAGAAATGATCAGAGGTCTCATGCATGAGAGGAACATTTGAATGAGGGCTGTTTAGCTCTGCAGAAGATTTATAAAAAACGTAAAGGACAGTGCAAGGCCTCTGGGGACAACATATTCTCTTTGCATTGGGTGTCAGAGAAGAAGTAATGAGCTTTAATTGTAGAAATTTAATAGAAACATAGAATAGAAATATTGGAATATTCTGAGTTGGAAGGGACCCACAGGGGTCATTGAGTCCAGCTCCTGGTCCTGCACAGACACCCCAACAACCCCACCCTGTGCCTGAGAGCATTGTCCAAATGCTCCTTGAGTTCTGTCAGCCTTGGGAGCCTGTTCCAGTGTTCAAACACCTTTTAAGGGAAAATTTAGTTAGGATGTTTTTATAAAGGTACAAAGCACCTGTCAGTAGTGAGAAAGGTGTAGCTGATCCTGCCTCAGGGAAGATGTATGGACTACTGTCTCCTCAAAGCCACTTTTTGCCCCATTTGCTCCCTTCTATTAATCCTGCGCCTTCCCATCACCAGCCAGACAGATGTGCTCACCACATTGCTTTCTCACCAAGCTCTCTCAGGGGAATGCAGCTCATTCAGTCTCCAGCGTTTGTGGTCTTGTACTCTCCCAACAGGATCTTTCCACGTGAGCACACAGGGGCCAGTATTGCACGCACAGCTGCCAGTCTGACATGCCTTGGCGTGTGCTTTCAGATCCCTGGGTGCAGGAGTTCTGCTGTAGTGCCTAAAGACAGGCGTGCTCTTGGCTTAACACCGTGTACAAACGCATGTCACATCATCTGGGGAACTGAGGGGGCAGGCTGCAGATTTCACTTCTTAGAGCATGTCCATAGCTGTCTTTGTCTATGACCACAACCTTTTTTAAACAAAGTTACCTTCTAAGTACGCCATAGTGCTTAAAGGTATTTAGGTCATAGGGTTTTAGCAAACTTAGATGATTTCATGTCTTCATCATAGTCTATGATGCTGTTGTTAGCTCAAGCTTTTCTTCTGTGGAATGGATAAATGTAATGCAGAAGAAAGGTTGCACTTCTCTATCAATTTCTGTTTCACCTAAGTTTCACCTAGTTTCACCTAAGAAGTTAAAAAGATTAGTGGCAAAAGAATGACAGCATCAGGGAATAAAATGAGAGTAAGTATTTGTTAGCGGTGAAGGCGGCTTTCTGTAAGAGTGTGAGGCTGACAGAAAATGAAGATTGGACTGTGGCTAAGATGTAGCTGTTAAGCCAGGCTTACCCTGCTCTGGGTGCTCACTGGCTGACACTGTGTGCCGCCATCTGCCCACAGACCCTATAGATTGCATGCAGCTCACTTTTGTGGAGCTGTTTTGGTATCTCACCCCTATGGCCTCAGCTGTGAATCCCAAGCATTCCTTATCACTTACCTCTAAATCTCATAAACGGATTTTTTCAAATTATTAGATTTAGAAAGAGAACTGGAGGAAAAAGACATTCTGGATGCCCATAGTCAGCAGCATCTTCAGTTTGAAGGCAAGAAGCAGCTAAATCGGGGTCAATATGCCACATAACAAAAAGGCAGGTAAATACCTGCATGTGTGATTGACAGTGTGTGTGGGATCTTTTAAGAGAGGATTTTAGGAGAAGTATTCCATCCAGCTGCTTTCACAAGCCTATAGCGATTTGCAAAACACCAAGGACACACCCAGCATGGGCCACTGGGATAATAACACAGATGCACGATTTTTATGGCTGCATACCAAATTTAGAAACTCCCTCTGGAAAAACAACTCAAAATGGCTTTTGCTAATCCTTCTGAACACCTGGAATAGACTCAACAACCCAGGGAACAAGAAAAGTTACTGTGTGGTTTACCAGGCCTCTTACATCACTCAGAATTAAGATTTGGAAATAAGTGGCTGAAAGAAACCTTAGAAATTCATAGATACCCCTGTTGGATGTCACATTATTTTGTGCCAGTCTTGACAATTCAGATTATAAAACAGAATTTCTGTTCACAGGAAGCCCACATGCTGCATACAAAAATGTTTTAAATGCTTGGAAATCTGCACAGGAAGAAACCTGTTCTGGTTTCTGAGGGATTCCCACTGTTTTTCACACTTGATGCTTTCTTGAACTGCAGTTATTTTGTAGTGATATCCCACTTTTAAGTACGGATTTGAAGGTCTGATCAGACTAGTGATCAAGCCCTGTTTCCTTGTCTAAACAATGTGTGTAATCTCTTATAGACACACTGTCTCACAACTTCAGTGGGATAATTCATGTAAGGAAGTTAACCATAAACTGTCTGTCTGATGAATCTGAATTTTTATTTGCATGATTACCAAGAGCCAGTGGGAGTTCTGCTGGGTGCAGGGAATGCAGGACTGCTCCATGGAAGTGCTAAGCAGTTTTGCTTACGGCTGGTGATGGTGGTACAGAAAGGCTGCAAATAATTTTCTCACTGGGGAACAGATTCAGAAAACAAGAGGCAAGATTAGTTAACACACTAATAGACAAAAAAAACCAAAACAAACCAAAAAAAAAAAAAAAAAAAAAAAAAAATCCAAGGCAGTTCAGTTTGCTCTTTGCTTAAAAATGGTTCATTTTTTCTTTTTCCATAATTATTACTTATTTCTGCACTCTCAATTTTTTAGACACCTACCTTAGTGCAACACCTCTATTTCCTCAATTTATTTAGGAATTTGGTGTTTAGCATGAAGTCTTTGTACAGGGACATATTCTGGTGCATTCACTTGGGCTGACTTGCAGGTAAATAGCAAATTTTCCATGGAAGCAAATAGAACGACATGACCAGGAAAACATAAAGGGTGTCAGCCATGCATCTAGCACCTTGAAATCTGTGATAGATTTCTTGTATTTAATGAGCTGGTCCTAAAAGCCTTTCTAAATCAAGGGTTTACAAGACTAAAGTCTTGAGCTATGCAGGCTGAAGGGGACTTTCAGGGCACTTCTGTTTGAAGTTGCACCCAGCCCAGGGACCTAATTTAAAGCTGCCTGTCCAGCCCTAGCACAATTTCCTGACTTCCAAACCTGTCCTGACAGATTCTGGAGCATAAGATGTACCCAGGCAATCAGCCTTTGCCCGTCTGAGCAACCTGCTGTAGTGGAAGGTGAGGCCCTGGCACAGGTTGCCCAGAGAAGCTGTGGCTGCCTCATCCCTGGAAGTGTCCAAGGCCAGGTTGGACAGGGCTTGGAGCAACCTGGGATAGTGGAAGGTGTCCCTGACCGTGGCAGAGGGGAGCAGAACTGGATGAGCTTTAAGGTCCCTTCCAACCCAAACCATTTCATGATTCTAAGGAGCGCAGAGCAGCATCCGTTCCTTTCAAGGTGACATGGAAGATGCATCCTCCCTCCTGTCGTTGCTACTGGAGATGGACAGTAGTTGTACATCCAAACCCTGTCTCAGACAGAGGTACTTCTCACCACCACCCAGCCTCATGGAGACGTACCACCCATATCTGGTGGGATATTGCAGTTGTCCTGTGAGGGAATAAACTCTGAAACGAAATATTAAAAAAAATTTAAAATATCACATTTTCTCCCATTTTTACCTGGGAGAAACTGTGAGGTAGTTAGCTGGTCTGAGAAGGGGCAAAGATATTCCAGAATAACCTGGAATGGTCCATGGTTTCTGCTTCTGAGACTTCGTATTTCTTTTCCCATTTTTCCCACATCTTGAGAGCAATGCAAGTGTGTTCACTATGAGTGAGTGTCCCCTAACTAGCGTAGTTTGTGGGAAAGGTGAAATAAGTGGGTCACTGAGGAGGAAAATCATGAGGGCTTAAGGCTCCACAACCAAACTGGGACTGTGTCAAGGAGCCAATGACCTGCCTGCTCCCACTTGGGTGGTGCCAAGGATGCGTCCCTGCCACACGCTCACTTCGTTGCGTGCTGTGCACCTGTACAGGAGGAGCTGCCCTTCTCCTCATGGTCTGTCATCCCAAAGCTTCAACAACTGTAGAGATAAACCAAGAGAACACTTTTGGCTTCTCATCCCCCTGACAACGGTCTTGCCAGAAGTGACACATTTAGAGCAGATGAGAACAACAAATGTCCTCACTGGTTTGAGCAATGCTCCCATTCCAGATATAGAAACCAGTAAGTAAACCTGACAGCACCAAGCCTATGGGTTTCTGGTTCAATATATTTTGTTTTGTTTTGTTTTGGATGTTATTTAATTTCATATCCTGATTTTTTATGGCCTTAGGAAAGATTTACCACAATGAAAATAGTGGTGAGGGAAGGAATAGAAGAAATAAATCATGGCTCAAAATATAGTGGGGTATTTAGTGTATAAAAATTCAGTGTCATTGACAAAGAAAATTTAATTTTTTCTCATCTGCTGCTAATTCAAGACTAGCAAGGTTTGATTTGTGGTCATATATCCATGCACAAATAGCAACATTCAGTGGTCATTTAGTCCGAAGTGCACATTATGGGAGGCATCAATGTGGCCTCTTTCTCACATAAAAGAATCTCTGAGAGAACTCTGCATAGCTTTTCAGGTGTACCTTGGAGTTGCATACAGGCTTTCATCCTCTTCATTAACAGGCACACCAATGGAATCTTAAAATTTTAACACAAAAGGCTAACTCTTCCATCATAATGGCTCATTAGTAGACTTTCAGAATTTATTCTTGTTGAATGCTCAGATCCTGAGTAACAAAAATGAGTTCCTACTTGAACTATGATAGCAGTAAAGCCAGATGACTTCATTTTGGGAAGGAAGGATCTTCTTTTCCTGTAGACCCACTATTCCACACTTTCATCTTTCAGTTTTTGTATCATATCCATGGAAGCCCCATGCTTGCAAAGTCAGAAATATAAGATATTATATTTCTACCATAAATGTTTAATGAAAAATGTCCCAAAGCTTGTATTTTAAGATAGATTCCCAGAACAGCCCACCTTAAAGTTTTTAAAGCCACAGTGCATACCTGGCATTTTAGAATAAGCTAACCAAAGGACAGCTCCTTCTGTGCAGGAGATCTGTGGTAGAACTGTTCTACCATGACTCACACTAGGACTGTGGCAGATCTCACAAATTAAGCAGGGTATGGTCTCGATTAATCTTGGACTTTGCCTGAAGACTTCCTCTTTCCTTTTTCCTCTCTCCAAAGAGAACAGACTGCTAAACTTTGGTCAGAGCCAAAACATGCCCTTCAGTTAAGTTTAATTATGGCTTGGAATTGATAAAGTTTGGAAAATGCCCATATCTATATGTATGTCATGTGTGATGGAGAAAGTTTATTCATTCTTATTTACTGAATGAAAAACATCACAAACCCATGGATTTTACAAATTGAAGTGGGAAATTTTTATTTTTCTATGACATTGGGCTGTTGCTGAGTAGAAAGAGAAAATCTGCAACTTCTCTCTTTCAGACACTTTGGTATTTCAAAGTTGTATTCCCTCCCAGCAGAACTGCAATATCCCACACCAGTTATTCTCCAAGGTAACCTTGCTTTCCACTGTGGTGGGTTGCTGCTCAGCAAACAGCTCTGTGCCTCCCTGTCAAATATCACAGTGTCTTTTTCTGGTGCTAAAGGAAAACAGAAACAGGGTGGAAGGCAGGTAGTGTTAGACACCAACACCAACTGCGAGTGCTTAACAGGCATCTTGGCATTCAGGAATGGACTTTCTTGTTACTAAGGATGGAAGCTGCTTGGTACTTTGCAAGGAAAAATGTGCATGTTTGCAGAACTGAACTGGTAGGTCCTGTTAATGGTGTTTATAGAGACATAAGAAAAAACTGTGAAACAAAAGTGTTTCAGTTTGATTTCTAAATCTGATAAAGTTCTGTTTTTAAAAGGAATAAAATAATTTTATATCAACACAGTTTTTCATTAAGCTTACTCAGATAAGTTCAATTATGCCATGTATGTCATCACCTTCATCACTGACAAGACCAAAGCAGGAATATTCCAGCCTTCTATGAAATGCCCAGGAGAATGCCAGGAGAACTGCTGCCATCCTGCAGCTTCCAACACAGACCTATCAGTTTTCTCTGGTTTAGCAAACCAAACATTTATCAAAACACAAATTGCTCTGGAATCATTATTTGCCAGACTTCAGATATTTTAACATCCTATTTTATTTTTGGTAATTTTTATATCCATAGGATGTGTTTTCGACCCTTAAATAAAGTGATTTGAGACAAGAAAGAAAAGCTCTATAGCTTTACAGTTATACAGTAGTTTGCCATGCAAATTCCAATTGCTTGCAGGAGGGCAGTGAATGTCCAATGTAAATGTAAACGTAAATTTAAAGTTGCTAGTGTGATCTTTACAATAGGACAAACCAAGCCTGTGACGCAGTTCTATTCTCCATGAGCCTTTCTTTGGTGTAAAAAAGTTGAATACAGGTAAACTACAGATGTAACAGTCTTCAAGATATCCTGCTGTTACATATCAAATGTTGCCTCACTGACAGATTAATAAAAATTATTGATTGCAGTGGACCAGTCATACAGCAAATAAGATATTTGTCAACTTAAAATTGGATTGGCTTGTCATTTTTTGGGGTAATTCCCAAGTGCCACCATTCCAGAAATGCCCCATAGTCACAGATGCTTTTTCTTTCTCTTGCTCTGGAGTGAGCAGTAGGAATTTGCGGGAGGTCGGTGCTTGTTGCTGGTGCCAATCTGTGAACATGGCTCCCAGGCAATGTCTCCCCTCCTTTTTCTGAAGCCTAATAATTCATTGACAGCTTCATAGCAGCCATCCCAACTGGCAGGTAGGGGAGGGTGTGAACCCAAGGCTTTGCTGATGTTCCCCCCATTAATAGCGCATAAAGGGATGGAGGCCATGCCCCCACTCCTCTCTCAAGCAGCATTTAGCCCAAGGCATGCTCTGCCCTTGTGTGAGTCGTGCCCTCCACTTACCTGTCCCACCGCTTTCATTCCTGACCGTGCCAGCAATCACACCACATAATATATCAGGCACTGTTATGGGTGAGCTCCTCAAAGAAATCTCTGCCTTTCATTTGGTGGGAATGAACACATTGCTGCCTGCAGCCCCCAGGTCTGAGGGAGCTCCAGCAGAGAGGAGAGCACCACAGGGCTGTACCATGCAGCCTTACTGGATTTCTGCTTCAACAACTCAACGATTTCCCAAAGCCAGGGTGGAAAACAAAACTGAAAGCCTAAACATATGCAGATGGCATTCAGAGCCCAGGACGCTCCTGCCAATTTCTGCAACTGATACACACTCAAAATATTTACTTAGGAATTCTTAATTAAGTCAACCATTCGGTAGTGGTGTATGGTTTCAGATGTGTCGCAGTGTCACCACAAAATACCTCGGTGGTTCCTGCTAACAAAGAACCCATTATGAGGATTTTTTGTCAGAGATGGTGGGGCAAGTTTTCGATACAGTGTGCCAAAAAGCTGCACAGCTCTCCTGCTGTTAATGGGATTCATGTGGCTAAATCCCTTCATTCCTCGCTGAAAAAGAACACCCTGACCAACAGCAGTTTCAGGTGAATATAGAGTAGCAGAGTTGGGGTGGGATCACTACTACCCAAGCTGCCTATCCAAGGGCTTGCAGTAAGGCTGGCTCAGTGGGATGTGTGCACTGTGCTGTTGAGAGGGAGGGTGAAGGGAGAAGTTTCTGAAGCCACTCCTGACCTCTAATAAAATGTAATTTTCCCAGGGAGCAAGGATTGTCAAGGAGAATTTTTAAAGCAATTTTAAATTTTTTTTTAGTCTAAAGGTTAAAATCAACTTGATTAAGTATTTCATCCATATGAAATGTGTTGTTGGTTTAATTTCTTATTTCATATCTTCTTTTGGCCTGTATTTGTTGGAATGGTATTTTAAGCTTGGAGAAATCTCAGTATACATCTGTGCCTGTGCAGGATCTTGGGGACAATTCCAAAGACTGGTCAGTTACTGCTCTTCATCTATAAGGAGACAGTTCTGTTTAACAATTTTATCAAAATTAATATTCTTTTAACAAGAATAAAATCTAAATTTTTTGTTTTCTCATGTGGTTGTACAGCTGTCCATTCACATGATGACCATCCTATAAAAATTGATCTGAAGTTGCAAGGACATAATAACATTTGACTCATGATGAATGACCCATGCTCAAGATAAGTGAGTGCTTACATTTGCAAATATAAAATGGAGACTCAAGCAAGCCAGCTATGAATGAAGAGTACATTTCTTTTCCAACAAACAGTTCTTAAAACTCACATGGTTTTACGTCTTAGTGTTTAATTACTGAAATGTTTCAGAGACCTTTACTTTTATGATTTGCTTAAAATATATAATAATTTTCATTTCACTTTGTGAAAAGGGAACCTGGAGTTGTTTAGGTTCCAGAGAAAAGATACAACTGTAACAGGAAATACATTTTGAGGGAGAATTTTCTCTTTTTGTGTCAGGATTCATCTGTCTTTGCGTAAGTAAGCAAGCATTATTTCAGAAAATATGTTGAAACTTGTCTCCCACTGCCATGAACTTCTGCTTGCTGTGACACAGCACTAGTTATTTTTTCAAAGGAGGAAAAATTTGATGTTTTAGAATTCTGATGCAGAAACCAGGCCTTACAAAACCTTGTTCCTCAGGTTTAATTTGAGGGAAATTTGAACTGCAAAGTCCTATCTAAGCCCAGATCCCTGTGTTGGATTTTTTTCGCTTTGGTTTGTTTTTTTATGTTAGGATTTTGTTGTTGTTGCTGTTTTGGGCTTTGTTTTGTTTTTTGTTTTTCTAATTTGGGTATAACTCTGTTTATAGCTATTGCTCTATTTCAGTGCTAGTGTTTCCCTTGGTTTAATGACATAGGGGTGAAGAGAGGTGAAAACTCTCCACATGCCGGACCCTAATGACAATTCCTTAGGAAATGTGCCATTATTCCACTAACTCTGTTTGTCTGGATAAGCCATGTGGAGGATATTTAATCGGATAACCCATGTGGACCCAAGAGAACAGTCAGAGGAGTGTGTGGACTATCGTGGTATGGGATGGTTACAATTACTGTAAACTGCACCAGAAATCTTAACAAAATGCCACATTCAGGAGTTGCTGGTGATAAGAATCGATGAAATTTGCACCACAAGGAAAGATGAAATGAAAGAAGAAGCCAAAATGTGGCATGGAGGATCTGCCTTTTGACAGCTATAAAGTGAAACATTTTCCATCTTTAAAAAAATATAATGTAGCCTTCAACCTGCCAAGGGGCAGGAACACAGCACAACCCCCGCGAATGTGTGACAGATGCACAAAATGAGGGACGCCACAAGAAATGGGCGAGAGGAAGCTTGAAATGCTGCTGGGTGCATTCCTTTAATATAAATAAAGTTTTCCAAAACCTCAGTTTCATGATTCAGCATTTCTTTTGGCACTGTAACAATTTAAAAGCAGGCTAAACAAGTCTGAGGGAATATGCTGGTAAGTTCAGGCCAGAGAGGGGGAGGTTTCTGGAAGTAATAATAGAAAAACTAAGACCCCTTTCACCACCAATAATTGCAGTTTAATTGTTTTAATACACTTTGCAAACTCACAATAATTACAATGCCCTCACAATACCTTCTGAGGCAGATACGATAATGCTTATTTTCTGGGTGAATAAACTGACCCACTGTATTAAAATACTTTGACCAAGGCCTGCTCCAAAAACAATGGGAGACCAAAGAATACACTCTTTAACCTAATTATGAGACAGTAGTGATGTGTATGAAGGAAGCAACTGAACTGAAAATTATATGTCAGTTAGATGCTGTGGCCAACTCTTTCTTGCTTTCCTTTGTTTTGAAAGTCGTAAGGTTTTGCTGCTCAACTTGAGATAATAGTAGAAACCACGGATGATCACTAGTTTTAAAAAAATTATGTGAGGAAGTTGTTGCATAGTTTTTATCAGTTTTGCATTTTTAAAAAGTATCTGTATACTATACAACCAATTTTTAGATATAATTTTTGCTAGTAAGTTGTGGCATAGCCTCAGTGAGTCGATGACGATCAGGCAGCTGGGGGACCAGAACTTTGTGTCTTGAGCGTGTGCGAAGCATCAAATGGAATTTTGAATGCCTTGTGCATGCCTATTTCTTAGGAGCCAACCCCAGATTTCCTCAGGATTAGGTTTTCCTTGGAAGGGTAAGTGTCTGAAGCAGCAGTGGAAATGGGTTACTATGTCAGAAGGTCTTGCAGGACACTTGGACATCTGGTCTGTCCTAGGGAACTGGGCAAAGCCAGCTGGCATGGGGTAAGAATGGGGCACAACATTTTAGCATCATCAAAGAGTGTATGTTTCTGAGTACAACACATCACCTACTAAAGGAAAAAATGCTTTCCTTTGTGTTTTACTGCAACATTTTCAGAATGTCCATCCTATTTTGTGTGACAAGTGGATGAAGTCAGAGAGAGAAAAGTTCCATGAGCTTTCAAAGAAAACAACACTTTTACTTTTCAATATTGAGAAGTGTCTGATTTTTAAGATATTAGGTATTGTTACTTTCCTCTGTGATTTTCATCAGCTTTTAAAGCCATAAGACAAAGGTCATAAGCTATTGTAAAGAGAATCTTATCTCTATATCAAACTCATAATATTTTTTTAAGATTATCATCTGTCTTGGAAAGTCCTGATTTAAAGGCATCACAATTTAAATATTTCATTCTTTTTTTTTTTTTTTAAGTGGAGAAACACTTTTTTCCAGAAACAAAACCGTAGCTCAAAACATGCATGAATCTCAGGGAGTCTCTGGTTCCAGTTCATGCTCCAGTTTAGTTGTTCAGTACTCAGAGGAATACAAATTAAAGCTACAGGTCTGAGCTCTGCTGCGCCAAACGCTGTGAGTGATCAGACTGCTACTACCTTTTGCTCTTCTTTTTGTTTAATAGGCAGCACCACATGGCATGCATGCTCTGTGTTTGTGACACCTTGTCTCTGTATCCATACCCCCTCCCCCCCAGCCATAAACAAAAAACCACAATTGGTGAATTTCTCATGGATTGTTAACTTTGGAAGAGATGCACAAATACCTACTAAAGGCAGGTAGATCACCATGGAATTTCTGTTCCACAGGAATAGCAGTATTTCATTTTGGCCAGGGAAGAGTTAACTCTTTTTGCTCTGGCTTTAGTATAGTTCATTGAAATGGCAAAATCAAACACTTTGGTTTCATTGAAATGCAGCATTTATGTAATTTTGTAGTTACCTTTGTGATGAAGTTGCTACATTCCTATAAAATTATTTAATTTTGTTTAGTCAGTATTTCCCAAAAAGAATATTTCCAGTGGGAAAATTTTAGCACTAGGACAAAAGGCCTGGGCTGGTGTTCAAGGTGGAAAGTAGGATCATGGGGTAGCCAGTCTGCTTGTCCAGAGTCAGCACAGGGCCTGGTGGGTACTCAGTAGATGTGACCAGAAGCATCACTGGATATGTACCCTTGTTGTCCTATTTTTTCTTCAAAATATTACCATTTAAAATGTAGCCTGTAAAGATGTTGAAAAATGAGCCTGAAGAGATGTTGAAAAGTGAACTGAAAAATGAAAAATAAGCGTGCTAAAGTGAAAACATATGGCAGGTGCAAGTTATATGCAAACTTTATAATGAATTCTGAAGATATACTTGAAGAATGAGAATTGCAAATGTTTCTAGTCTGGATGGCACATTTTAAGGATCATTCCTATGTCCTCCATGATGTTTGCCAGATCTAAAAGCACAGTTATGCTGCTGAACTTCATTAATCATTCAATACCCTGAGCGTAATAATGGGCAAGAGTGTTGGTAGTGTCAAACCATTCTCTAAATTGTGCTTAACAGTTTCAAATGAGGGATGGATGAACCGGCTGCAGTAACTAAAACACTAAGCCTGAACCTGCATTCAAAGCACACATGAGCTTCAGAGATTTGTGGATGATCAATTGTCACTATTTTTTGCTTTTAAATAAGTCTTGCTTTCCATATCTCATGAGCTGATGTCTCTGTGTAGGACTGGAAGCAAAAGTGCCAAAATTCCATGTCTTTGTTTTTTCTGGCACAAATCAGATCAGGAATTACTGCAAGATTTCCAACCTCCTATACCAGACCAGAGACATAGTGATAAGTTGGCATAATTACAGGAACCCAGCCTCCAACACTTGCCCTTTTGCACAGCACCTTGCCAGCCACACAGCAGTGCACGGTCACCTCAATTTGGTTATAACGTGTCTTTCTGCTTTTTTTCTTCAGAGCTTTGTCGTCCGTGGTGGCTTTAGGAGCTAATATAATCTGCAACAAAATCCCTGGCCTGGCCCCACGGCAGCGAGCCATCTGCCAGAGCCGCCCTGATGCCATCATTGTGATTGGGGAAGGGGCACAAATGGGAATCAATGAGTGCCAGTACCAGTTTCGGTACGGGAGGTGGAACTGCTCTGCGCTGGGAGAGAAAACAGTCTTTGGACAAGAGCTTCGAGTAGGTAAGGGTGTCTCTAATATGGTGCTGTAGGGATATGTTCGGGCTGGTTTTCTTTTGCCTTTCTCACTATGGTCCTGCAAAGGTTTATAACCGTCAGGTATTTGCCTACTAGAGTTCAGTAGTGATGCTCCCAGAACAACTGTGATCTGTATGTTTCCACCCACTGAAAAGTAACTGGCAAGAGACATGAAATCTCCAGTGATCTGTAGATGAAGACACTCAGATCTGTGCAACTTCATACCCAACAATGGTCCCAGTGCCTGCACAGCCGTCTGTCGCCACAGCCCATGAAAAAGATAGTTCCAACTGTTGTCTTGTTACAGGTTGCCATGATAACTGTGGTGAATATTATGGCCAATCAAAAACTAACTAAAATCAGCTCAGGAAAATCCCTCTGCAGATATCCCAAAAGCTTAAGTAATGGGAGAGTCCCAAATAATTGATGGAAGTACCTTACATATGACACTGACCTTCCAATATGTGGCAGTGATTAATTTTGGTGTTGCTATCACACAGTAAAGAAAATACTGCAAGTGATTTGAGGCAGGAAACCTATTCAAAGAAAATAATACAGGACCTTGGCCTGACAAGCTGTTAGCTGGCAGAAGTTAAATCAATCGCTTTCCATTTACCCTATGCATGATACTATTTCACAGGGGAGATTATGCAGATTTTTTTCCAGCACTGAGGTCACTCTTTTCCTCATCACCCAGCTATCCTTAGCCTATTCCTGACCTTTTCTCTCTCCTTCAAGGACTGCTCACTTGCCTTCTCCTACACCGTCTGCTGCTCTGGTTTGGGATAACATGTGTGGCTCTCACAAGGGCACTGAAAGTGATACCATCCAACTTCTCAGTGGGGTTGTAGCATGTTCTTCTTGTATCTCATTTCTCTTTGGCTGATACCTCTTTCTTGAATTCAGTGGTTCAGGTGACCCTTGTGCCTCCAATACAACTGAGTGTGGTCAGACAGAAGACCCCATTAACACTGTACAAAACAAAGATGTAACATTTAACTTCATCTGTGCAAAGAGGAGTCGACTCACATGCTGCTTTGGTTGCTACTGGAGGTCAAGGCTTTAGGGTTTTTTCTGGCACCATAGGGAAATGAACACCAAAAACCAAGGTACGTTTGAGTCAATGAGGGAACTGAATATTTTTTCAAAGAACATGCAAATCAGAGTCTAGCTGAGGGCTAGCTGAGGTCAGGGTGTTTTAAGGACACAGTGGTTCAGCTGTAAAGTGTTGTAAGTAAATAAATCCTTTGGTATCAGGGCAATTGACTTACATTTGCAGAGGGTCTGTCAAATTTTGTGAGCTTTACATTACATTCTAGAGGCACCATATTCAGGAAATAACCTAACTTTTAAAATTCTACCTTCAAATTTAAATGAACCAGAAAAAATTCTAGTCACTTGTCTTTATTAGAAGCACAGGTCTGGTCCTCCTTGGTTGATACTAGGTTTGTTGGCCTTCGACTGATGTCCAAAATCAAGTTGCTGACAGAAAATATACATCTGCCAAGCATGTTGTACTTCTTCATGCTCTGTTTTCATCTGCCAAAGCTTGCAGGCATTCTCTGACCTCAGATAAGTGAGTTGTCTTACCTTCTGTGAGATCCCTTATGGCCTGAGGAGGCATCCTTTGGAGGGTTGTACCAGAGTTGGTGTCATCACTAAGCTTTCCAGTGAAAAGGCCTTCACCACTTCTGCTCTCCTCTTCAAGCTGAGAGTCCTGTGGTGCCCCAGCAGCTCCACCACTGTGCTCATGGGTAGCAATCCTCTTCACCAGAGTCTCCTTTCATCCTCTGAAACTTTGCAAGTGAGTGCAGTTCAAATGCCTAGAGAGGACAAGTTGTAGTTCTGCTTTCAACCTCAATGCTTCTATGCAAAGCAAGAGCTACAAGAAACAGAAATTATTTGTCATCAAGATGGACCAGCTATCAGGCTGATCAGACTGTACAAAGTTGGAAAAACCCAGGGTTTTCTTGAGCCACTGCTCAAGCCATATTTGCCAAATTACCAGATTCTTGACCTCTCCACTGAACCTGGGTGGTTTCTTGCAGGTCTGAAATGACTGATGTGGAATTTGGTGGGTTCTTTTATGGGTTAACCCAAACACAGATGAAACTTGGCTGTTGCAGCTGAGTTCTGCTTTGACATTTGTTGGGTGTGAAACCACACGGGCTCTAATGGATGGAGAAGGTTTACATGACCCTTTCCAACTGAGCCAGATGAGTTTCATGCAGGTCTATAAATTATCCCATAATCCACATGTCTTTATTTTTTTATTAGTGGAGTAGCACCCAGAGATGATGAGGTCAGTACCTAGGAAAAGGATAGGGTTTAGGAAGTGGTGTTATTACATTAGCAAGGGGGAATATGGTAAAAAATGGGCAAAGATTAAAACCCCCTACCACTTAAAAGTACAAAATACTTGGAAGCATAAATATTCACATGTGTAATGAAACACATCCGTGTCTGACACACACAGAAGCACTAAACCAGCCATTTGGTTCTGCCTGAACATACTGAAGAAAGGATTAAGACTAAAAAAAGACAGGCATGTTTTTCACTTCACCCCAAAGGATAACTTCATCCCAGAATCACTTGGGGACAACAACACTCTAGGTGAGTTATTCAGGTCACAGTGTGGGGAGGGCAGTAAGTGATAATAACATAACATTAATTGTCTCTTGCTGCTTGGGAAAGAGAGGACCTACTCTTTAGCCAGTGGCCCAAACTCTACTACTACACTGACAAGTGCAGATTAATGGTTATTCTAACTTGTATCTTGATGCAACCCTCCCCCTCCAAAACTCAAAACAAACCCCTGGACTCATCCAATGTCAGGTTTCCCCACAGATGCGCATCTGTTGCTACCATCACCTCTTGAGTGCCTTTATGCTCCAACTATGCATGTCTTCCAGCCATCACCAAGATAGAAGGCATGAGACAGGGACAAATGTGGGGATCCTACTGTGCTGAGGGAAGTCCTCAGTTTGTTAGCTAAGCTCTAAGCTGGATCACTGATGAGTTATTTATTCAAAGAGGTATACTTCAGTGATTGAAGGCTGTGCCACCAATACAGTGTATGAAATCTGTATTAAAAACAATTGAAATAGTTCAGAGGATGGAATAACAATTATAGAAATTATGGTAGGCATGGGGCATTCATGTTGGTGTGAAAGATTTATAGCAGCCAGGGATAAAAAGCGGCGGAGAAATCTAAATTAGTAGCATGAACTAAGGCTGTAGCATGGGATGAATTAGGCAAGCACTGTGTATTGCTTATTTTGGTATATTTATAGCTGGGAACTTTTCCATAGTCATGCCATCCCCAAAGAAAAGTCAGTGTTGCACTCACTTTTCTCATCCTGTCCTGTGCATACTTGTATTTGTCACCTTCCTGCACTCATCCCTACTTTTCATGCCAGCTTCTCACATAATCTTCAGTACTCTCACATAATCTTCCACTCATTCTTCTTGTTTTAAGCCTCTTTTAAGATTGTCTTTTTAACAAATGGATTCAAAATTTAAAAATTTTAAAACTAATCCAAAAAATAATGAAATACCAAATATTATTATTGGTAACCATTGTTGAAAGATAACTGCTCTTCTAACATTTTGAAGGCAAGGACCTTGATCTGGATGAGTAAAGCCTCTGGTCCTATCAGGTTATTGATGAAAAAGAGCTCCAGAACTAGGGACTGGGACTCCATCTGGGGTACTCTAGTCCCCCTAATGATGGGTGGAGCAGTTTGTCACATACATGCCTCTAAAAGTCACAGATCATTAATAGCATTGGAAGCAAAGAGCTCCACCCAAAAAAAGCAAGTGCAGGCTCTGCAGTATGAAATCCAAATCTATAACAGAAACGAAACCTACTGTTGTTCTTTGACAGGGGATTATTCTGGCTAATTATTTGTGCATTGACCATTTCCACTGGAATCCTTCAAACTGAAGTGCTTATAAACAAGCAGCTCTTGCCAGTGCTAAATCCAAGGCAAAACCAAGGTATTTTGAAGAATATATCTGCAAGATATTGAAAGTGATCTGTCTCCTTTTCAGACTCATGATGTGGAAAATGATAATGATTTAGTAATATTTGGCTGTGCCACTGGTGCAGTGATTTGGCAAAGCATTGAACTGGACACCTGACATGGAGGTATCAACAAATAGTCCAAAACCAAGGGAGTTCTGAAATCCATCTTTTACTTTTATTTTTTTTTTCCCATATCTCCTACCTTTTGTATTGATCTGTAGTTTTCTGGTGTGTTGGAAGGATGCATCTGAAGGGACATTACAGCCCTGCTTGCCAGGGCAGGTTTAGGAGAAGAACACCTTAAGAAGTTTCCTATTGCCTCCCCTTGGCCGAGCTTTTGATCCACTCTCCAGGCAGAAAGGGGGAGGGGTGGGAGAAAAAAACCTACAGTTTTAGAGACTAACAAAATCTGTGCATGGATTTTATTAACTCCCAGGTGTAGAAGGCTTTTGGGAAACACAATCAGAACATAAACTTGAACATCACAGTTCTGTACAAGCTTGTGCTCATACACGTGCACACATAAACCGTGGAGAGGATGGATAATTCCAAACAGAAGACTAAGAAAGGCAGGGGGGGCAACTTCTGAAGGAAAGATGCTCATAAACGACAGTGATTCTTGGTCTGTTTGTACTGGAAACAGGTGATCTTGTAAGTCCACTCTGGCTCCCAGCATTTTAGCTGCAGGCCTGAAAAAACATGGGAGTTGGGCATGAGAGATATCTTAGTGATGGCGTCATGGAGAAATGGTTGGCATCTTATCATACATGCTGAGGGGGTGTCAGTCAGTAAATTATTCCTGGTTCAGGCCATATATAGGCTTAATTAAATTTGGATTCCACATATGAATCCAGTCATTTTTATTCTGGGCTATGATGGTGGTTTAACCGAGATGCCAAATGTTCATAAAAACTTCCTACCAAAAATGGGAGGAGTAGAGAGGCTCATTATTCTCCAAAAATGGATATTCGCATCCAAGCACAAGGATTAATCTAGCACAGTACTGTCTAGTGTGGTAGGAGTTGGCCAACTTGGAAAGCATGACTTTGAGTGAGAGCAGAAAATTTCCGATATATGAAGACAGGCGGCATTCTTAGGAATGCTTTACAACCATAGTTGTGCTTTAATGCTATCAGCAAATCAATAAAGGGAACCATAAATGACTCCAGACAGTTTGCTAAAGTAAGTTCATTTCTAGCTCACTTTTTGCCTTTCTTTCCTCCTACCATTTCTTTCTCTGCTACTTTATGCTCTCATTTTCAATTTTTTAGAATCAATTTATGTTGTTTGTTATGTATTTGTTAAGGCTTAATAATATTAATATATCAGGTTGACTTTATGTTTATTATTCTAACATCTGTGTATTTATTATGGGAAAATCTATCTTTACGAACTTGCACTATATCCAATAAAAACAATATGGGGAAAAAAAGGAATTGTACAGCTGGAAACAATTTGGAGGGGGAAAATGAGTTGGAATTAGATTATTTTAAATATGATACAGAGCAGGGTACACACTTCACTGACGGAAAGGCAGTAATTATCTTTGTCATAGCAGTAGGTGCTATGATTGGTTTAGGCATTTATCAGCTATGGGGAACCTCAATTGCACGGTGGCTTTTGGACCTAATGTGGAAAAATTTCGGGGTTTTGGTTGTTGTCGTATAGCATGGGCCCAGACAACAATGTCCCCTGAGCATTCAAGCAACTGAGCAGAAAGAAATTTGTTTTCAGCAATTTGAATGGGATGTCTCCATTGGTGCTAGGATATGGTAAAAAACCTTTCAGTGTGAGGGGTGGCTTCTCAGGGCATGTCATCAGCTTTCAGTTCCTAGTGCAGCAGGCTGTCTGGGATTCCAGGAGAGAGGTGCACAGGATGCATTCAGTTGGCTGAAATCTATACTAAGGATATGTGCAGCTCCAGAAGACAATGTAGGACCAACACAAACTGTGTGTTTATTGCTCATGTAGCCAACTTGGAGTGACTGCTGATGTCCGCTTCCCAAGATGCCATGTGGAGTCATTGCATTTTGCAAGTTTGATTTAGTTAAACTATAAATACCATGGCAAATTTAATGAACTGTGGTTTCAGCAAGCAAAACTCTTAACAGAAGCATGGTGGTGCGTAACAAGATGTATATTTCTTGGTTATTTAGAGAGGGAGAGTTATCTTATTACTAGCCTGAATTAAAAACAAAACAAAACAAAACAAAACAAAACAAAACAAAACAAAACAAGACATGCATGATGAACCACGACCCTTAAAGCTGGATTGCTGGCTGGCAGCTAGAGGTAAAAACCCCCAAATCTGTGGACTTCCTCAGCATGCTTGTTTTGCAGGAAAGATTCACCACATTGCAAACAATCATCGCAAAGCCTCTCTTAAAATGTCTCAAACAGTACCTTTGTTTGCACAACTGGCATGTTGTTGCTGAAGGAGAAACAAAAATATCCTTAACCTTAAGGATGTCCAGTCTATTTGTTCTCACTTATTAGCTTATATTATTGCAGAAGGATTTCAGTTATGTCACTGCCTATCCCACAAGTTGCCTTACAGAGGTAGAAAGGCCATGCTGGAGCAAAGCTGGACTGTTCCACCCAAAGCCCTGCGTGCTGGTCTGAGTTATGCTACAGGCAGTGAGGTAAGTATTCAAAGGCATGCAGGCTGCCTTAGCAAAACAGTTTCTTCAGTGCACTTCATCTTGACTGAAAGCTAAACACAGTAAAAAAAGGTGTGATAATGTAGTAGGTACAAGGCAAAGTGTGTGAGAGGGCATTTCACTTTGCATTATCATCTTTGGGGGAAGTTGAGAAGTTGATTCAAACAGTTCATACTTTCTGATCGTAGAAGGGTGGATAAGCTTTTTACTATCACAAGTAACAAAGTAAGACAGTAATCTAAACCAGAATAAGAAAATAAACCTCCCAGCCGGCAGTAGCTGAGGTTGTGAAGGAGCGGTAAAAAAGTTATGAAACAACTAATGTCCTAAGAATTTATATTTTTTTAACTGAGGAGGCAGACTGTTGTGGGATTGGTAGGTTCAGACTCTTCTTAATTTCTGTCACTTGGATGTTTTTAAAAAAGAAAAGTATCTTTCTATTCTAAGATAGTACTGTTGTATTAAAGAAACATTCTATTTTGAGAAGATGGAGGAGTCCCAGCTTAGTGAATCAATTTGAACATCTGTGGATGTTAATTTCTTTGTGCTTTAAAATTTTCTGAGATGCCAGAACCTCAAAATTATGAAGTGAGGCCTTAGTAATGTTTGCAATGTTTACAAACACGTTGTAAATCAGAGATAAAAAGATAAACATAAATGGACAGTGCTATTTGCAAATTATGGGTTGACAGTAAGAAACTTTGTTTGAATTTACTAGAAAAAATGTCAGTTTGCTACATTAATTTTATCATCTCTATTCTTTTTGTCTCCCTATGAAAGAAATAAAAGCATATATAATCTGTAGCATATAATAATTTCCAGCCACGAACAGACTTTTTATATATATATAAATTTTTCTTCTTCACTCCCTAGTCTTTTTGTGAAGTTTTGCTGCCTAGTTCAAGTACAGCTCAATTGTGCTTTTCTTCTCCCTCAAGGGTCATGAATGTGAAGAATAGTATAAATTTTCTTAAATTAAAATCTTCTTGTTTCCATTAAAATATTTACCTATTTGGCAGCAGACTTGCTTTAAAAAGCAGATATCCTTATTCCAAACATAGCACTTATATGGTAATGCAACTACTTTGTGAACTCTGTGTGGCTTGCAGCTGGATGAGAAATGGTAGTTATTGACCGGAATCAAATCTGGAATTTCCATTCTAAGGAAAGGGCTAACTTTTAAAAGTTCTGTTTCATTCCTTTCCATATAAAAGTGAAGATTTTCTTGGAACAGGTGCTCTTCTGTGGACATTTTCAGATTTAAGTGCACTGACATACCTGACTCTGAGCACCTCCAGTTTGGTTGTCAGTGCACTTAATTTTAAATTTGTTAAGTGCATTGATGTAAATTAATGCCAAGAATAGTAAGTGGGGAGACTCAAGTCTCTGGATCTCCTGAACTCCAATCTCACATGCTTCCATGGTTATTCTGGGATGTAAGATTCCTTAATACTGCATGGCTTGGTAAGAGGCATCATGTAGCGTGACACACTGTCTTCCTGTGACCTTAAATCTCACATCTCCCAAAAAACCAATGGACTGACATGGGGATGGGATTCAATACATCATTTCCATGATTCAAACCTAAATGTACTTTATGGAATGCCTCCATTTAAGTGTCAGTATGGAAAAGAAATATTTTTGGGGGAAAGGGGTGGCTACTCTTGGGTTTTGGCATTCTGTGACCATTCTACTGTATATGCACTTAGCTGTAGTGGAAGAGGGTACAGGTATGTGTGATGGGACCTTGGGTCTGTGATGACCTGGGACTCTGATCATTTACTGCTCACCCCTGGCCAGAACAAAAGTCCTCCTTTTCTCTTTTAGCTTGGTCTTTGGCTATTCAGCTATAACATTTTCCATATTACTTTTCTCCTTTGCCTTGGGATGAGTGAGCCAGAGGTCCTGTGGAAAAGATAGTATGCAAATTCTAGGCTATTATTTAGTTGACTACTGTGCGAAACTTTGGACACAGGGCTAACTTTGCATAGCAGCTTTAAGTTTTGCATTTCCTTACTTCCAAGTGCTTCCAAGGAACATCAATGTTCATTTACTGTCATTTTTTTAATGTCACTTTGTAATAAAATTGCTGGGTACAAATGTTTCACAGCATGCTGATTCATTAGCTACTTCAGCATCCCAGTCGTATTGGTCAATGACTTACAATGTACTGCATGCTTAAACCATGAAGGCAAGTGACACTTAAAGTCAAACAGAGCAGTGCTGGGCTTAATCCAAAAGGACAGGGGCCAAATTCTAGTCCTATCTCTGTTAGTAGAAATTTTGCCACAGGTTTCACCAGAGCCACTCAAAGGCTCCTGGCTTTTGATTATGAGCAGAAGTTGAAAATGAAGCTGAATTTCACAGAAGGCCTCAGCTAAAACCCAATTAGTAAAACAGCAATCAACCATACAAGATCGGACTTTTTGAATACAAAACAACTTTGCAAACAGTCAGGTGCTGCCAAACCTTGCCACTGCAGGGCAAATTTTTTATGGGGGATGACAGGGGTGCAGGACAGCACCTTCCAGTACGTGATTCTGTAATAACTTGGAGTTCTAATGACTTTGGAGATTCCCTGAGCTTTACTACTGTGGTTGACTGTGTTGTCAAAATGTCTTCCCTACAATTACAGATGATAGGTTTGGTCATCTTGTTCAACCTCTACATCAAGCAGGACAGGCTAAACATAATACTAGGCTTCAGAGTTACATTCGTAGCAGCACCCCTCCCTTTCCTTCTCTGTTCTTTGGGGTAGGTTCTGCTTGGTAAACCATCTATTTCTAAATTGAAAAGCTTGAAATGGACGGAGGGGCATGTGCAAACATTACAAAAAACACAGCATTTGTTATCTGCACATTTTGGTTTGTAAACAAATGTTTTAGAATTCAGGATTAGGTCACTGATCCATGCAGTTTGCCGTCATGACTCCAGTCATGAGCAATTTCTTTTCCTAATGAAGTGGCTGCTGTATTGCAAAATATTGCATCTGACAAATACCTCATTTTCTAATTGACAAAATTTCCTTTATGCGTATCATGCCTGACTTTTTAGCATTGGATTAAACTATGTGTGACTGTGGTTTATTTCTTATTGATGTTTGTACTGTGAAGTATAATATTATTGTTACTGATAGCAGAGGCAAAATGAAAGAAATAAGCAAGCAAGCAAGATGACTATATAATCTGTTGTTTGGGGGCTTGAAAAAGTGAATCTAGCATTGTAATTCTAAGGTAGCCATTCTCTCAGGATTCAAACTGGCCACTGACTCCAGCTGTGCTTTGTTTACCCAATATGTGCTTAAATTTAAACCCTCCATTCTAAGTACTATTAAAGAGGCTTTGAAAGTGTTTCACTTAAAAGGCAGAACCAAGTGGTTTGTAAAATATACAAGTCATAGTGAAAGCCAGCATGCAAGATTGAGCTGACAGTGGGTCCTTCTGCTCATCCTACCTCCCCTTGGAGTAGACATAGGAGACAAATTTTAGCCACAAGTGTAATTTGTTGCAATGTGTAATGCTCTCTCCACTGCAGAGATTCAAACTCCCATTCTGGGATTGTCTGAGAAAGATGATTCCTAAGACTTATCCAGTGTCAGTTAAATGGGCTTGAATTGCTGTGGAGTCTTTTTTGTTTGCTCTCACCCCAGAAAGCTCACTAGTGCACTGGGAGAAGGCACTGCTATCTCTAGGTAGAAGCTCAACAGACATCCACTGAACTGCTGTAGACTTAAGAGCTCTATTCAGGTTGCTAAAACAAAAGAAGTTTACTCATGGATCATGATTTATTTTCACCTGTTCAGTCATTTCTTCACGAAAATGTGGAAGCTCATTTTCTATCTGATTCAGCCTCCAGCCATCCTGTTCAGAAGAGATCTCGATGCAAAGTCCCATCAGTCATGGTCAGTGCAACCTTGCAGTTTCTGAGAGGAATGGCACAAGAGGCAGCAGTGGTTTCTCTCTGCTACTGAACCAAAGGGCTTCAGACAACAAAGGCAGAAAAATGAGGAGCCCCTTCCACATGTCTTTCCTTTGGCTCAATTTCACGCCACATAACTCCAGGCATTTGCATAAGATGTCTAAGATAGGAATCTAGTCAGCCTGTATTTCTTGTATGGTCAAAGGAGAGGGAAAAACACATCCAGAGGGCAATTTGGATCTTAATTTGACTGCATGATGGTCCCTGTTGTCTATCCTGGGAGCTTAGACTCCCTCAATACTTAATCTCTGTTTGTGTATGAAAGTTTTCCACCTTTATGCATGTTTCTCAGGGGAGCACATGGTCCTCTCGTTAAGTCATACCTACTTTCCCCACACAGCCGGCATGGAAACTTGATCCTTATTTAAAGCCCTACCTATTCTTAGTACTCAATCACCACTGTACCTGCAATAGTTGTCTTAGCTGATGACTTTCAGACAGATACTGGCAAAAACCAAAAATAAATGCTGCAACCACAGGCATAGCTCCACCGCTGCTCTTTGGAAATTTAAGAAGTGGGAGTCCAAAATTACCACCAGATGGTGCACCTATTTAGCAAGTGACAGAGACATATTCCACAAAAAAGGGTAGCCACAGCCTTCAGCAACCCACCAAGTAGCTTCCCCTGCTGTTTATTCTCAGCTGTGATATAAATTGAATGTGTTTGAAACATGGACCTGCTGGTCTTACTATCCTGTTACATTTAATATGGAGTATGTTTTCAATCTTTGAGATGGAAGCCTTTCAACTGTCTGGCTAGGGACGTGAGGAAGTGGTAAGGAGTGTAGCAGACTTATAAATGCATGTGAAGGGGGAAAGAAAGAAAAAGAGATGGGCCAGGAGCAGGAAAAGTTGGTAATGGTGAAGGCTGATGAGCAGGATCCAAAATCATAAGTGGCCAGCACAGAGCACCTGCGCACTGCTATTTCTGTAAGCTGAGGTAGTTCTGGCTATCAGTGGTGGGTACCTGTCAGTGCGTCTCTGAAGGATAATCTTGAGGTCTACGGCAATCATTTGGAAACCTGCTAATGCCAGTACTCCAGGCAAAACCAGAGGGGTATTTCATTAACTGCATAGCAAAGGTGGTGAACTTTCCTAAACAGTCAAGTGGGCTTTATTTTCTGACTGCTTTTCATTCCTAAGCTTTTGGGGTTCTCCATACTCAGAGAAGGATTAGCAGAAGTCGACAACCATATATTTTCTGCACATTTCTCACAATGTCAAAAGACATGTGATTCTTTCAACTAGATTTGCTGTACAGATAATATCAATATATTATCATGTGTAGCACAGGAGCAGCTATTCCTCTTCTACTCTACTTCTTGCTTTAAAGAAAATTCTAAATTAATAACTAAGTTCCTGGCATTCCTCTTTCATGAACAGCACAAAACTTATGCATAAGAAAATATCATGTCTCATTCATTTGCGTAGGTGTGTCTTTTACTGCTTTCTGTTGTTTTGGTGTGTTTAAAATGATGCCATAAATGGAATTTAGTATATTGCTAGAGAATTATTAATTAGAAATATTGTTCTTTTAGTTGCAACTTGACCAGTGAAAATGAACCGAAAATTTCCTGAGTGAAAACACTTGAATATTCTTTAACTGGAGAAGTATTCATGCAGAATGGATAAAATAATTTTTCATTCTCTTTGTCCAAGCTGAGAGGAAGGTGTCAAGAAGCTCAATACCATTCCCTTCCTATCCTTTTCCACATACCTTGGGTCTCCTAGTTCAATGTGAGAACTATAATTTTACAGTTAAAGTGTGGACCAGGAGATAATGAACTTGTACTCTGCTCCCAGCTGTGCCTTTTCTTGTGGCCTTGGGCAAGTCACTTCATACCTAGCTCTCTGAAAATTAAAGATGACTAATTTCAGTGGGAATTTAAAGGTTTGATTGATGGTGACTAACCTCCACTTCAACATTTAGAATGTATCCTCAAACAAAACTGGTTGCTGTTAAAGTCTTCTTATCCAAAGAGGAAATCTTCTTATCCAAAGGACAGAAATGTCGTGGAGGCATTTGGTCTTGGAGGTATTGGAGTCCAGGCCTGAAAGAAAGATCATACTGAAAAAACCTTTCGTAGAAGAGGCCTGTTAGGATTATTAGCTTCGTTTGCAGAAGAAGGAAGTTTGGAAACCTTAGGTAATTGTCCACAAAGAGCCTGAACGCAGATTTCACAAAGAGAAAATATTGAACTAATGTTTAATACTTACATGTAACCTAAAGCCCACAGGAAGAGTAAATTCCAGTAATTTATAGTATACATTCTGTGATTCTTTGAGTAAATCTTCCTCTCTGAGTTCCCTCTTTTTCTAGCTACTGGTGCACAATGATTTCCTGACATCAGTGATGGGGCATTAACACTTTTTCCCTCTTTCTCTTTCTCTTTCTCTTTCTCTTTCTCTTTCTCTTTCTCTTTCTCTTTCTCTTTCTCTTTCTCTTTCTCTTTCTCTTTCTCTTTCTCTTTCTCTTTCTCTTTCTCTTTCTCTTTCTCTTTCTCTTTCTCTTTCTCTTTCTCTTTCTCTTTCTCTTTCTCTTTCTCTTTCTCTTTCTCTTTCTCTTTCTCTTTCTCTTTCTCTTTCTCTTTCTCTTTCTCTTTCTCTTTCTCTTTCTCTTTCTCTTTCTCTTTCTCTTTCTCTTTCTCTTTCTCTTTCTCTTTCTCTTTCTCTTTCTCTTTCTCTTTCTCTTTCTCTTTCTCTTTCTCTTTCTCTTTCTCTTTNCTTTCCCTTTCCCTTTCCCTTTCCCTTTCCCTTTCCCTTTCCCTCTCCTTGCTGTCTCCCATTTTCTTTCACTTCAGCAGTTCAGTAATGCTGAAACCAAGTTCCCTTCCCTTTTGTTTGCTTTTCCCTTGTCCATTGTCCAACCATGTTGCTTTATTACAGACACTGTAGTATTAACTGTAGTATAAACACAAGCTCTGAGCAGGAGAGTTAAGCTGGGATTTCCCTGCCCTCTTACGCAACTGAAGGTTCTGCAGCACCCTCTTCTTGTTTGTTTTCAGGGATTAGTGGCAATATTCCACATACTGCTGACATAATGAGGCGTAAACTTCACTCACTGTTTTTTGAGAGACCCTGGACTACTGTGCTACTAGGGATGGGCATGGAAAGTTTGAAAGGTGGCAGTCTACCCTTGGAGCTGAGTGGCAGGAAGATTGCTGATGGATTTTTGCACAGCATGAGAGCATTTCCATGAATACTGTGTTCTACTTGAAGCTGGATTAAAAGTGTCTGCATGGAATACCTCATATAGCAGCAGCATGTGCATGCTGTCAGCTTGTGTTAACCAGAGGAACATGACATCATGTGATAGACAAAAACACTACTTGGTACCATATAGCCTAATCCAAGACTTTTCACGTGAAACATTTGTTTTGTTTTGCTTTTAAGACATTTGCCTTTCTAACTGGTCTGTTTTAATTAGAGCTCAACCTGAACCACAAACAATAGATTTGAACTTTCCCAGAGTTCAGTGGTGTTCAGATCTGGCTTTTGGTTTGGCCCATCACAAAGACAGGGTTCCAAAGTTCATATCTGGAAATGAGCTGCTGCAAAGTGGGGGACTGGAAAGATTATTCAGTGAGACCCATATCTAGTTTTAAAGGAGGATTTGCAGTAGAGACACATGGTAGTGCTTTTTAGAAGCAGTTTTACATAAGCAGCATCTTGAAGACTGGTATTAATAACAATCTATCTATTGAAGTACTCATGTACTTCAATATATACTCATGTACTTCAATATATACTCATGTACTTCATATACATACAGCAAAA
Source organism: Climacteris rufus (assembly GCA_013398175.1). Taxonomy (NCBI): domain Eukaryota; kingdom Metazoa; phylum Chordata; class Aves; order Passeriformes; family Climacteridae; genus Climacteris; species Climacteris rufus. The sequence continues at coordinate 878,079 of VZRZ01001146.1, forward strand.
AAGGTCTTGTTCCTCCTTTCCTGGTCACAAAGCCTCGATCCTGGTCTGAAGCTGGAGTACCTTAAAACTTAGAAATTTTTTTCTTATCTTTGTTTAAAACTCATCCTTCATTTCTAGGTTATAGTGCTTTAAAAAATTGACTGAGGGCTAGAAATTTGATCTTTTTATTCCTATAACGTTTAGCTTTTTCAGCAGATTAACTTGCAGGGCTGTTATGGCATCTGCCATTTGTCAATCCCTTGCAGGTGTGGATCAGCCTTTTAGGGTGAGCTTGCTCAATAAGTGGCAAGACACAACCTTTACACAACAAAAATAATAAACAGTAACCACTGGTCTACTAGATAAGATAACCTGACCCAGTAGGATTAGTTGGACAGGCTCAGATTAAACACTGATTCAGTATCTGTCATGAGTCCTGAGAAGATTCAGACCACCCTTCCTTGTTTATGTGAATCTTGTCACTTCCCAACTCCTGTCAGGACCAGAAGCTCCAGAGCTGAAAAAAAAGCCTTTGCTCTTGTGATGCTTCCAAACTCATTTTGCAAACCAGAGAGGTTTGGATCAGAATCTAAACTTTGTGTATTTATCCAAACCCCTCTGAGCTCTTTACTCTTTTAAATCTCTTTCATATGTGTGATTTGTGCTGTCTTGCTCCCTGGGGTTACAAACATGACTACCAGACAAGGACCCTTTAAACACCAAGAAGGGTAGACATCATTACTTAACCTTGTCTCCCCTCCCAGCAAGATGTACAAGCAAGTCAAACATATCAGGAAAGTGAATGCAGCCACACAAGCAGTGTAAAAGAGCATTTGGGAAATATTTAAGCAAATTCAAAAGTAAGTCTCAATCCAGCCCTTCCATCAGAACTTTCTCATTTGCTCTCCACAAACCCTGAGCTCTGAGAGGGGACTTCAGTGACTTACAGGGTTACTGCCCAGCCCTTTACCCTGAGCCCAGGAGCTGTGAGCTCTAAGCACAGCTAGCGGAGCAGAGCACAGGCACGCACCGAGGCTTGGCCCTGCTGCTGCAGCCACTGGGGAAGGGCCAGTGTGCCAGTGGGGCACATCTGCTGCCATGGGAGATATCCAGAGAGTAGGAACATCCTAAACAGCCACATAATACTCACTGTCGTCTCACCTGCCAACCTCTGCCTCGTCAAGAACGCACCAAACACAAGAATGCCCCCACACCCACAGGAGGGATCACCTGTGACAGTGCTCACTATAGACTTACTTGTGGAATTTGACATACTGAGTTGGTCCTTTAAGGTGTCCTGCCAGGCGTTGGAAACCATGCCAGCAATTTATGTGAGCCACAGATTTGTAAGACAACCTTAATACAGAATTATCTTCCAGGAGACAATCCAACAGCAATTCCCAGCAAATGCATTAAGAACCCCTTTGCAATGTTCCTGTGCAGAATTTTTACAAAAAGAGACAAAATTCTGGTACACTATTTGATACAAATTATTTTTCCTTTTTTTTTTTGGTCAACATAATCTTTTGTCTAAGTCTATGCACTTCTTAAGAAGAAGGCATAACAACCTCTGTGTCTGGAAAGTGCTGTCCTAGGCACACAGGAGCTGTTTCTCCATGATCAGTAGCCTGAAATGCTTTTCAAAGCCCGCAGCCTGGGGGCTGTCACCATTTCTGATTTTGGGCAGAAATACCTCCATACTCACCACTCTTACCACAAAATGCTCTACAAAACAAGACATTTCTAGATGTCATTAATTCATAATTATTTGACATAATACTCCTCTTGTGTTGCTGTTGCAGTGAAAATGAAAATGTGAGTGGTTATGCCATTTTATGAGATTTATCTGGATTTAGATTGGAAATCTGAAAGATTATTTAAATGAATTTTTATTTATTAGATCCTTCCTAGATCAAGTAGATGACTAGTGCAAGTGATTCAGTTTAATGAAAGATACTGTTGCTCTTCATAAATCTTGCTTTAGAAATGTCATGACTAAGTAGAATTAGTACTTTATTTTATGTAACTCATCCTAATTCTGTACTCGGTAGAATCAAGTTAAATGATACTGAAAAAAAACCCCTAGAAAAATACACTAAAAGAATATATGTTCAGTAGAATGTCTTTTTTCTAATCAGTGTAACCAACAAAGTCATCTCCAGGCTTTTCATATAAAGGAATCTTTTTTCCCCAGTCAGAATATTTTAAGGGTGGGCTCTCCTTTTCTAAAACCACCATGTCCCCCCAGCAATTACACTTAGATGATTGCTGCCAGCATAGTTGGAAAGACTCACTGTGTAGGGAAATCTGGCTTAACTCTCTGATGGGATAAGTTTAGACTCTTTCTCTGAATTTTCTACTCCCAGTTTTGGGGCTTCCCCATGCAGCTTGATACTTTCTGGGAGTATTGCTTTGGTGGTTTGTAATTCTCTCAGTGAAGCTGGATTCCTGTGCCTGCCACATGGAAAATACTATGTGGAAGAACATCTGAAAAACAGGCCTTAGAGCCAATACCCTGTTGCAGATTTAACTCTAGGTGATTAGCTCTTGCCCTATGGATGTAATTAATTTCTTGTCTCCCCTAAACATTAGTACCTAGTCTGACAGCAGTATCTCATACCTGCAAAATGTCCTGGGCTACGTTTGCTTTGTATGTGTTTCCAAAAGGAGGTTTCTGGATTTATATATAGCTGTGTCTGTCTGTCTATCTATCTATCTATCTATCTCAAACATTTGTGTGGGCTAACATAAGAAGTGAGTACAAGAACACACTTTATGCTGACAAATAGAATATCCAGCTTAGAAGTTGCACATATCTTACTAGTAGTCAAGAAATATCATCAATTACAAATGGGGATGGGAAATCACTTAGTATGTCTCTGAAACAGAACCAAACAGAACCTCAGCTATTCTTCTGGGAAGACACATTAATTATTTTTAGTCAGTTATTTTTTCCAAATTAAAAGGAAGGATGTGGATCCATGCTAAGCATGTATGGCATGTGAGGACGCGTGAGCATGAATGTAAGGAGTGGACTCCAACAGCAGTGTCCTTCTCTGGCAGGCACTGGGATGCTGAGCATTGCTGTGTCCAGATCCCTCCATGCCTCTGGCAGTAGATGTCCAGTTCAATGCTGTAGTGAACAATGGAAGAGCAGAGCAGAGGATTCCCAGTCCCAGGACCTGCTGCTCTGCTCTGGGAGGGCTCCTGTCCCACCATGCAGCTTCATGGATATTCTCCCTGGCTTGAATTTTTATTTCAGTTGTTGTTTCTGAAGACTGCAACTAAATTCCTTTGCTATCTCCCCACAAAAAAGGATCCAGCAAGAGGACAGCTTATTCTATTGCAGGTCCTTCTGTCCTATGGATAAATACCTTAACCTTCTCGTGCCCCTCTGAAAGAGATGTAATAATATCTCTCTTTTCCACCTGAAAGATGTGTCTGCTTAAGGCAAAGACTGCCTCTTGCAGAAACAGATTTGTGTCTAACACCAGTATTGTCCATGCATCACTCAGGTATCTGTAATTCAGTAATTCTGGCAAAGTGGCACTGGCCCATTCATAGGCTCTGCACAATATATTAATTTAACTAAACTGCCTCAGGAAATTGTGAAGCAAGAACAGAAATTTCGTCTGCAATTTACACAGAAACCCACCCACAGACACTCTGGCGTACCCAGGTGTAGGAGCTTGGTGTTTACAACTACTCATAATTCAATGAACCCTATAGAAGGTGTTATTATTTAACATGTTTCTACAGCAAAGGACAGGTGTGCACAATGATTTACAAAAGAATACAGACATGACCACTGCCCTTGGGGATTCATTATCTGGGTTAAAAGTGACATAAGATAATAGAGAAAAAGATGACTTCATGCAACTGGCAGTGTAGAATTATTTTTATAGAGGTGTTCTTCAACACAGTATATTTACGCCAGGCCACTGAGATGATTGAAATAAGTTAATTAGAATACTGATCCAGCAAAGAGTCCACTGAGAAGGTCTGATTCTGCATGGTAATGGTTTCTGAATATTCATGAATATAATAGAAGGGAAGACAAGACTATTTGTGAAAGGGGGTCCATAACAAAATCAAATATAATCACAAAATCACAGAATAATTCAGATTGGTAGGATCCTACCTAAAGAACATCCATTCTGAACTGATTAATTCACTGAAGGCTCAAGCCCATAAAATCCATGCACATGAAAATCTCAGTGGTTTGGTAGCAACTTGCTCTGCTCTTGTATCCTACTAAATAGAGCAGAAAGTTTACTTGAAAGCAAATGTACTTTAAAAACATGGTTGGTAGTACTGTCCTCTGTTTTCTTGTCAGGTTCAGAGTGGAGGCTTCTTTTCTGCTTTTTTTTTCTTTTCCTTTTGTTTTTTTGTTATGCTGCAAGCATATTTTCTGCTTCTTAAATCAGAGTGAACAAGGTTTCCCTTGCTGAGCACCACACAGATATCTCAGAAAACGCTAACAGGCCATATTATAGTGCAAGAATACCATCAAGAGCAAACCTAAAAAAAGAAAAATATGTGCCCACATAACTATATATTCACTTCCCTTTTTCTTAAATATTTGATTCATTTTTCTCTTTAAAAGAGAGACTGTAATGCATTGGCAAATCCTACATGAGAACTGTTGTTAACAGATTGAGGCAGTTGGGTTATTAGAATGGAATAGAGTAGGATAGGATAGGATAGGATAGGATAGGATCGGATAGGATAGAATAGAATAGAATAGAATAGAATAGAATAGAATAGAATAGAATAGAATAGAATAGAATAGAATAGAATAGAATAGAATAGATAACACATCTGATGTCTCATAGACCCATTTAATTTAAGAACGTTGGTATATTTTAGAACCCAGTTTCTCTGGGATGCCTGCAGAGTTCCATGCTTTCTGGCAAGGGGTGCAAAGAACTTTATGAAACCCTGGTACATTGCAAGATGTCTCCAACTGAGCTTTCACATACTGTGAGGTATCAAACCACTTGTCATCATTGAAAAGAAAAGGCACCAAACATTCATCAGGGGACAGTGGAACGTCAGCAGGTCCAGAAGAGAACACAAGCAGGAGACAATCTCTCTGCTCCAGCTATTGCTTCCCTCATGCTACTTTGATAGTATTAGCAGCAGCATTGTGAAAACACAGCCCGCTGTGACACACACAGGCTCCTCTCAAAGGCACAGTACACCTGGGAACTTCCCCCTCATGCTCCTCAAGCCATGCTCTTGTGCACTCTTTAAATGTGTGCTCAGCACCATGTTCTGATTTAACTTTGACAAAAACAAGCAGTTGTGCTTTGGGACCAGAACTCAATTTCCCTGTTTTCTGTAAGAATGGGATACAGTTTGCTTGTTAGGGCTGAGTTAGTAAGAAATATTTGTTATGACAAATATAGTTTTACAGTGGAGAGCCCAAAATTTTCATATTTCTCTGTGCACTGCTAAACATCTTTGCAAAGATTACAGCAAATTCAGTAACCTCACAGAAGCTGTGTCAGAAAACTTCACCAAGGGACATGTTGCCAAAAGACAGTCAAAAACAGAACAGAATTGTGCTCACTGCAACAGAAATGCTGACTATTTTTTAAGGTTGCCAGGACTTAACTGAATATATTTAAGGGGTAAATTAAGTGAAAAAAAAAAACCTGTAAATCCTTGGTAGACTCATTACAGAAATCACTGTGGAAATTACCACCAAGCCTTTAGAAAATAACCATGACATTCAAAAATGTTTAAAAAAATGTGAAAAGCAGAGGCAGAATAAATATATCTATTTAATAGACGTGCTTCCAAAAGCATATAAACAGTGACAGCAAGAAGCTGCAAAAAGGCAAGTGTGAAACAATTCTGGCTCATGTACAGCCCATTCTAAAAGGAGATTTGACAAACCCACATGAGCAAGAGAAAACAATCCAGTTGACAGAGAAATTTGAAACTGATGGCCAAGATCCTGGCACCTCCAATCATAGGAAGTTAGTGGGAGTCTAGAGAGGAAAAATGCTGAATAAGAGAAGAATCTGTAAATAAACTAATATTTATAGTATTAATCTGTAAATAAACTTATATTTATATTGTATCACTACACAGTCTCAACTTTGAGATCTGCAGTGTTCTCTGTCCTGGCTACGTGTAATTGAAAATAGACACCACAGGCAGTCTAGGAAGAAGCTGCTGTAATCACATGAAACTCCTGCTCTAGCTCTAGTTCAACTAAACACACCTACCTGGATGCAACAAAATTAAACAAGACTATGTTAATTAGACTGTAGTAGGAAAAAAGGGGGTTAAGGAGGAAAAGTGAAATGAATAAACACCGTAAAGAGAACTTTACTGAATGTGACCATCAACAGATTCCATCAGATTTAACCAGAAAGTCCTGTCAGTAACAAATATTCAACCTGTGCCAAGCTCATTGTTCAGGACACTTCTGAGCCCAGGTGCTACAAGAGGAGCCTCAGAACTATGGGTGGCTGTATCTGGGATTTGTTTGACAAAAGGCTACACAGAAATCAATCAGCTAGTCAGTGAATAGAAGTAGAATAAAAGCTGATCCACTACTCAGTGGAATGGACCCCTGAGGAGAGTGCAAGCCAAGGATAGTATGAAGAAAGCCAGGCAGTGCCTGTCTCAGACTTCACTAAACAGGCCAATGGAGAGCATATGGTTATAAACTAATACCAGCAACAGAGGAATATCCTCTGAGCATCAGAAAGCAGTATTTGGCCATGTTGATTGCTTTCCCATTAGCTGTCCCTCATCTAAGAACATTTAATGGAGTCAATTTAGAGCTGCTAGTCCTGACAGCCACTAGTGCTGGAAACTTGTGGAGAATTGAAAAGACAAATGTATTGCCTTTATCTAAAAAAAAAAAAAAAAAAAAAAAAAAAAGGAATTATAGGACCAATCAGCTTAACTTCAATAAACGAAAAAATATGGGAATTAGTAAGTTCATAACCAAGAATAAGGAGATGAGTAAGAGTCAACAAGGATCTGTCAAGAACAAATCATGTTAAACTAATCTAATTTCCTTCTTTGGCCACCCAGGGCATCAGAGGCAGAGCAGAAGCAGTTTATACCATATATCTTGGACTTAAAGGGAGCTTTGGACACTGTTTTACATTACATTTTCATAAGAAAAAGAAGAACATGCCATATGGGTACAGACCATCTGGAAATCATACTTGGAGGGTAGTTATCAAAATGGAAGGGTGTGCTGACTAGGTTTCTTGTGATCTGTGCTGGATCTGGTACCAGTCACCATTATGGTCTTGACTTGACCAAGGGAATAAGCTGTGCACATTGAATTTGTGAATTATGTCAAGTTGGGGAGAACTACAAGGAAGCAGGAGGAAGCTGGGGTCAAAATTGAACATGATCATGGAGCAGTGATCCAGAAAAGAAGAAAAAAGAGCCAAAGCAAAGAAAGAGGAGGCAAATCAGAAAGGCAAATGCAAAGATCTGTACGTGGGAATTATGATCTGCACAAATGCAAGATGGGAAACATCTGGTACGAGAGCAGCTGCACAGAAGATGGCTGCAAATTGAGCAATAGTCAAAGATGTCCTGCTGCTGTGAAAACACCATGCTGGCAGGAGTAAACAGCAGTGCAGCATAGAAGGCATATGAAAGGCTCTTTCTGCTCAAACCCCAAGGAGGTAAGCCTCAGCTGGAGCACCCTGTCACATCTCTGGCACCGCAACACCGACCAGGCAGCCAGGAGAGCAGGAGCAGGGAGCAGAGCTCTTGGAAGGGCTGGGTAGGGACTGATGATGGAACACATCTGGGTAGGGGTGTATTTCGTATTTCAAGGCCGCTAGAAGGAGGGAAGGAGGGAATAACTGGCTCCTGGCAGTTCTAGAGAAAGAAGCAGTGGGTTTGCACTCAGAAAGACAGTTGCTGGTTAATATTATTGAAATATTTATCAGTAAGGGTCCTGAGGTACTGGAATAGACCATGGAACCTCCTGTAATGAAGATCCTTAAGAACAGGATAAATAAAAGCTGTTGTGAGGGACATCTGTATTATTAGCCTACATCAGGGCTGACAGAGTAGAGACCCACCTGAGTTTTCTGCTCTCCTGCCTTCCTTTTTCTGCCTGTACAAACTGGTTTCAGTGGTTTTTAGTTCTGACATGCAGCACTGGATACAGAAAGTTAGAGGATCAGAAAAATTTTATTAATCTCTGCTCTTATAAACCAAGAAGCTCACTTGATTACACTGAAAATGTAAACAAAGGATCTGCTCCAGACAGTGAGAAAACTCCCTTTGACTTGTAATACCCTTGAATCAAATCCAAAAAGAAGATCCTGCACTATTTTGCTTGAGAACTGCTAATGTGTGTGTTGAATAAAATATGCAATTACAAAGGAAATAAACTTGTCTGTAAATGTCTTCATCCAACACTACTTAGGGTGCTGTTGTCTGAGGTTTAGTTTACTCATGTAGATGTATCTATTGTCTTTTGCCATAAAAATTACTCAATCTGTCCTCAGCTTACAAGACTTGTTGAAAAGAGTAGGTTTGTAAAAAATTAAACTTCTGCTGTGGTTAATTTCTTTTCCCCTTTGGCCTATGTTGTATTGTGTCATATAATCAATCTGGTGCTTTGTGTAAATGCATGAGGAATTTGTTTTGTTTAACAGCAGCATGTAGTACTTTTTACTATCATTGCTGATCCAAGATTTAGGAAATTACTGGCCAAACACTGTATGTTCTGCAGTTTAATATTTCCAGTTAAATTACAGTTCTAACAGCTGACATTCAGTGGCAGCCTTATTCATCTAGCTGCTGACATGAGTCATTTCAGGATGAAGTGTGCAATTGCAGTATTATCATCTAGTTCCTCAGACAAATAGATGTCTTTCAAATGGATGTGCAACAGTTAAATCTTTATCCCAGTGCTCACAGTTGAATGATCAAATGTTTATTTGGCCTATATGATTCTCAGCTGATTGTGGCTCCAGGCTGAAAATGTTCTGCTGAATCTGTGCATGTTCGAGCCCAGTAAACTACAGCAGTTACAGACCTTGAAACAATTTCCACATCAGACCATACTCAGTTTAGTTCTCAGTTAGGAGTCTAAATCTTAGTCAGAAATTGCATCTAAATGAGGGCTAAAATGTAGGCTACTCCATGACTTCAACAACAGATAGCAGGCTCCTCTCACCCTATCTGCCAGAAGACACCCACTTAAGGAATCAGTGGTCCAATATCTGCCTGTCTGAGCAGCAGCTGCCTGCATTGCTGGGTATTAGAGCACTTTTAAAGTACAGCCCTCTGTTAGAATGCAAATGAACACAAGAAAATGGCTCCAACTCAGGTTGGCAAACCAGAGACTTCTCTGATGGCCTGGCAGATTGCTAGAAGTGACCTTGAGCAACTTCACCAAAGACAAAGTGCTTAATTTTAATTAATACTATTATATATTAATATTAAATCATCTCCTTTTGGAGTTATTAGATCAGACAGGTATCAGATCAGTGGTTATTAGACGATATTTCTCATGAAAATATCCCTTCTATGTTTTGGGAATTAAATCAGAGCTGCCGTCTTTGACGCCAAGGCAGGCATTTCTGACAAAGAAATGGTTGAATCCATGGGTTGCAATAAACGCCAAAGCAGTGTCTTTTTCACCAAAATAAAAATCTCAAGAGAATTATTCTGATCTATGTGGCAGAAAACTTTAGGAAGTCAGACAAGTATTTTTCTTCTGAGACAGAGAAACAGAGCATATACAGTGCCAAATAAAAAATAATCAGGATATTCATAGGAAAAAGAAAAATCTAGCCCCAAAGTTGGATCACATCCCAAATCTGCTGCTGCATACGTCTTCATTTCATGAACATTTCTGGAAAGACTTCTCTCTGTTTTGCTGCAGAACAAGAATATTTTTGAAATCCCACGAAATTCCATAAAATTAGATTATTATTCTCCATTAAGATATCACAGCAATCATTACTTAAATATTTTTAGCTGCCTAACAAAGACTTGCTTAGAATTGATTCCAAGTGATGACATGCTAATGGAAAGCTTTGTGTACAGCAGACACATTATTTGAGTATAGAGGTTCCCCTCCCTCTCCCATCAGCAATTTCAGATAGACTCCACTGATCCTGGGACTTTAGTGATCTGCTGAGGTAATGCTTACACTGGAGTTCAAGTGAAGTTTTAGAACACCCTCTAGCTAAAAAAATGCTAACCCCCCCCAAAACCTTAATTCTTAAAAGGACAATTTAACTTGCTAAAGAAACCTGGCTTTCAAGGCAGGTCTTATTTCTGAGACCTTCTTATTTTAGAGCTGCATTGAAGAGGAAAGTAACATCTTTAGAGAGTAAATGTGGTTTCCATTTGATATTATCCCATGACTTGAGATAATTCCATCACTGCTATAGCTCTCAAGTGGTGAAGGAAAGATATGTTCCTTTATTGCTGATGATAGTCAGGGGTATGACGGGGATGTGGGTGAGGGAAGGGAAGATAAAGACACGATATTCTTTTGTTTTTTAAAACTGATCAAGGAAAGCAACGTGTGAAAAATCACAAAGAGGTCACAGACACAGTGGCCATAATAAAATGTCCTACCATCTGCTCTGGAGAGATGGTGAATATATTGATCTTAAACACAAAATGTGAGCAACCTGTCACTAGTTAATCTCTGAATAAATCTACTGAACTGTAGGTCACAGCTGCTATGTTCCCTCACATGAATAGTTTCTTCTTGTTCATAAACCTTTCTCTGTGTACTTCAGAGGTATCTAAACCAAAAATTTCCCTGGTCTGATTTTGCATTTTTATTTACCCTCATCCTGAAGAAAAGAAAAATATATCTATATATGTAGCTTTTATTACATCTCATAGTTCCAATATTTCAATTTATAGGTTGAGAATAGAATTTTTTTTAAAGAAGAAGAAAGAAATCCTGCAAGTCAACAGGACACATTTTAAAACAAGGGTCCCAGGTTTGACTTCAGCTGACAAGTAAAGAGGAGAGGAATTAATATCAGTATGTGTTTATAGAGATCACACTAGGAACTAGAACAGTGGTTCCATAACTTTTTTGGATTGCTATCAATCCTGAGAATTTCTTACGGACCACCAGGCATCATTATCAGCAAACTTTTAATTGAAAACACTATTTAAAACAGTGTTTAATATGGCTCTGCGGATTAGCTGTGAACCCTCTACCGTGGCCTCCTGGACCACCAGTGTTCTGCAGACCACGGTTTGGGAACCACTGAACCAGACTACACACGTCGCACACCCTAGAAAACACTGCTGTGTCTGAAAGCAAAGTCAGTCCTGCAACTGTGCCATGTACTCAAATAATGCACAAGTCAGTCAAACCTTCTTGGTAGCTGAAGAACACATAAACCTTTTGTTTTAGCTTTACCCTAAGTTTCTTTTTTATTGCTGTGGAGAAGCAATCAAATGGTGACAAAACCCAGTTTCTGATTGTTTCTTGTAGCATCTTCCTCCTATCTGGCAAGGATGTAATCTTTCAGGAAACTATCTATGGAAATAAGAAATATAAAACATAACTTCCCCCCT
>VZRZ01001146.1:889739-909079 GCA_013398175.1 Climacteris rufus
TTTTTTTTCTCCTCTGGAAAATTTGTTTCTTTTGTTTCCTTCCCAAATCCACTAATGATGCTAGAACTCTGTGTGTGGTCATTAGAGCATTTCAGCAATTTTCTGCAAATTCTTTACAGTTATTCTTTGGCTACAGCACTACAGGATTGTCTGTTTATTACCAGAGAAACACACAGAGGAAAGCACTGAGAAGGAAACTTGTGGGGAAGTGTTATAAATAAGAGCAGCATAGCACCAAAGGTCACAATTCACCATACGTGGAGTCAGTGACAGAGTGAGGTCTCATGTGAGAGCAGAGATGGGCTGTAGCTTCCCTTCCCATCATTCTGCCTCAGTAACTCCTTGCAACCCACATGCACCTCAGCCAACTAGTAGAGAAAGTGACCCTATTTACCTCTCTTCATCTACTCATTATCCATAGCCACAACACGGAATTGGGAATGAGGAACCTTGGCAAGTAGCAGCATCATAGGAAAAAAAAAAGGATTCTTTTTTGAAAATAACATTTTTTTCTAACAAATCTGTGCTTCCATGACAGTATCTCAGCTGTTTTGGAGAGGAAACCATGCTGCCAAAGCACTTCTATGCCCCTTCCATGCTCAATAGCCATGGTAACGCAGAGATTTGATTCAGAGTGGGAGTGGAAAAGGGTCACTACAGCAAAACTAATGTACAGGAGAAGTCTTGCAAAGGAAGGGGTAACCTCTACCTTGAAAGAAAATGAAACCTACCCAGTTCTTGTCTCTATAGGTTTCTCTTGCAGTACTTCACACTCAGCATTGCTAATGGATACTACTGGAGCATTTATAAAGATGTGTCCTGTTTTTTTTCATTGTCTGAACACTTTTCATTTTCCATGCAGTGCCAATGCTTAGAGGTAGCTATTAACTCCCTTATTATTCATTTGAAACAGATAAAGTTCAGCTTGCAAACCTGACTAGACAGTGTGAAAACAAATCTTGTGGCCTCATCTCACTGCTGTCCAGACTCATTGCCAAGTTCCCCCTGGTGAAGGGGGTTAGGTGGGACTCTCACATGGCTGCATACCTGGGGTAATATGCCCCAGCTGAGCCCAGCATTTTAAATATGTATGGAATTCTGTAAGAATGAGAAATACACACTGAGTAGTAATGCCCTCCTCAACCTGCTGCCTGACCCCCTTGCTGTAGATAATGTGTGTACTTTCTTTAGTAAGTACGTGCTGCCTTTCTGCCAACCCATCAGCTTTTGGCTTCTCTCCACAGGAAGCAGGGAAGCTGCGTTCACCTATGCCATTACTGCTGCCGGGGTTGCACACGCTGTCACGGCCGCCTGCAGCCAGGGCAACCTCAGCAATTGTGGCTGTGACCGAGAGAAACAGGGCTACTACAACCAGGAGGAGGGCTGGAAGTGGGGAGGCTGCTCTGCGGATATCAGATACGGCATTGAGTTCTCCCGGAGGTTTGTTGATGCCCGAGAAATCAAAAAGAATGCACGGAGGCTGATGAACTTGCACAACAATGAGGCTGGAAGAAAGGTATTCCAGAAAGGATGAGGGATGGGGAAGTGTGTGCTGGAGGACGGGGGGAGGCTGGCTTGGTGGCAGGAGGCATTCCCTGAGAACTTACCCCTGTCTCTGATGTTAACCTGCACCCACATCAAGTCACCAGATGGCATCTAATGTTTACATCTTTTGCTATTTCTTTTTATTCAGAGCTGGCCATGTATTATAGATACTCCTTCAAAAATTTCTGCTTCTTAAGCCTTCTTTCCAGCCCCCCTCCTAACAGGGAGGACCTTGCTGGATCTGTTTGGCATAATGATAAATCACTGCTTTTCATCTTATTTGCAAAAGATCTAGCAAGGGATGTCGGAGCTTGTGATGGGACAGAACAGTCTGCATGCTCAACTCTCATAGCACTTCCAGATATTTATTTCAGCCAAAACTAAACCACTTCTTTGACCCCAGCTCTAATGGAATATACATAACACTACACAATGCACTTCTTAGCAAATGCACAATTGTTCCTTTGTCACTGTTGAGCTACAAATGGCTGCGTGAGTGTCACTCTGGAATAAGAAAGAGTTTCATGTCTACAACCATGACTGAATTGCTTGTCATGGAAACAAGAAATATCATGGAGCTACACAGACTTATGTCCACTGAATAATAATGCTCATAGCTCTCAGAGCTCGCTCTTTAAAAATTGTAACAAATCTTTCTGCATAATATATACCTACCTCAGAAGAGATTTTATTATACCCTTCAAAGTGTTTCCCCCAGGAAATGCCTGCGCTCCAGTCTTGCAGAAAAATCCAATATACCAATATAGGAATCCTGTAAAATCCTCCTCCTCTAGCCCCCAAAGTTAGACTGAAATTTCCTTCTTTAAAACCATGTGTGCTTTCAGTCCTCTCTGAGCATTGGGCAGAGAGGGTTGTGTTGGTGGTGACAGAAACACTGCAATTATCTTACTGCCTGGATTTTGCTTAGTAATGCTCAGTTACATTGGCTGTGCACTGAAACTGAAGGTGTTGTATGGGCAGTAGGTCACTGGGATGAAAATACTACATAAATTCCATGTTGTGAGAGAGGCATAATCTCAAGTGTAGAGAGAGGATCGATACCTCAGTGATGGCTAACACTGAAGTCTCCAGATGTGCAGGAGACAGCTGACTGAAGAGCCAAACAGAAAAGCAGCCTTGAGGGGCACAATCTTTTTTTCCTAAAAATTGCTGCCAGGGATATAAAATAACCTCACACAGCAGTTGGCCATCGCCTTGGAAGACCAGCTCCACGTCTGATCATTTCTCTTAGGCTGTGCATTTCAGCTCAGCATCATGAATTGTGTTTGAAGGCAAAAGAAGATGGAAGCCAAACGTTAAACTGGCCAGGGGGCGTTTACTACTGCTAGATGCGTTATCATCCCTGATTAAACTGGCATCTTCTGTAGTGTGTGCTGTGCCACGCCTGAGGAGATCCTGATGCACATCCTGCTTGGAATATGTCATGGTCTAGATGTGACAGAGGGACAAAAGAGCAAAAGCAGACACAGAGATGGAGAACAGTGAAGTCCCAAGGACAGAAAGATCTCATTATCTGAACCAGACGATGATCATGGGTCCCCCAATTCTAAATACAGCTCACTAACCACTAGACCACATTGCTGATTCTTATTAAGCATATTATATTTTACTTTTCATCAGAATTTCATAAGCACAGGGACATAAGCAAACCAAAGAGGTGCATGTTTTCACAGATATTTCTCGTAGCAGAATTCATGCAAGTGAATTTTGTTTAACAATTAAAAAAATTTTTTTTTGAGAATGTTCTCAAAAATAATTATTATAACACTCATTTTCATATTTTTACAAAAGGAATAAAAAGGCTTGTCAATAGTGAAAATATTTTTTCCTTTTTTTTAAATATAAATAGTATTTTGGAATTTACTCACTTTTTCGTTGCTGGCATTTTTTGGTAGTTATTTATACCCATATCTATACATTTATTCACTGTATCGCTTTCAAGAGCTAAGAATGACTGAAAGGATTTTGTCTAGCTTTTTGTTTTTAAGTATAATCCCTCAAATCATGAGGAATATATTAATAGAAAATATGGGTTTGAGGGTCATGTTTAGAAATAATGCCAGTGTTATGACATACATTCCCATGAAATGAATATGCAAAGTTGTACAGTATATAATATTTAGTGATTTTGGTTCTTCTGAGATAATTTGTATAAACTAGACATTCTGAATTCAAGACTGACTGAATCTTAAGGTTAGAACAAAATTCTGGAACCTAAAATATGCTTTTTGTGTTTCTGGGTTGGACCCTTACAAAAGTAGTTACAGAGTTTTCTGTGATTTCAGAGTGAAGTCACAAGCCCCTCCTGAGAATCCAGGCAAACTTGAAATCTGACATACATTCACCCAAAATCTGGCAGTTGTGGGGGTTCTTGGTAAACCTGGATTGGACTGTGAGCCTGACACAAAATCTGAAACCAGGAGATTTTGCTTATGAGTGAATGTCATTCTGACAGACTCTACATGATCCTTATTCACACTCAAGTTAGAAATCACAGAATCGCAGAAGCAATCACAGAATCACAGATTGGATAAGGTTGGAAGGGTCCAACTCCCCCTGCTCGAGCAGGATTCCCTAGACCATGTTACTCAGGATTGTGTCCAGGTGGTTTTTGATAATGTGAAGAGGAGTCCACACCCTTTCCGGACAATCTGTTCAGTGCTCTGTCACTGCACAAGAAAGTTCTTCCTTGTGTTCAGGTGGAACTTTCTGGGCATCAGCTCCTGCCTGTTCCTCTTGTGCCGTTGCTGGGCCCCATGGAGCAGAGCCTGGACCCTGCCCTGAGCCCTCCCTGCAGACTCTGACAGACAGGGTCCCCTCTCAGCCATCTCCTCTTGAGGCTGAACAGCCCCAGCTCCCTCAGCTCTCTTCCTCCTCACAGGATACTGAACTCCATGATCTTGTGGTCACAACAGTTGAGGCTGCCCCCAGCCTTCCCATCTCCAATGAGTCCTTCCTTGTTTGTTAGAATAAGGTCCAGCAGCCCATCTTCCCTCACTGGCTCCTCCACTTGGCTGGCTACTTGCTGAAGCACAACACTGAACCTCCATCTTTCCCCTTTTTCCTTCCCAAACTCTCACAACACAACTGGGAAATGCTTGTACTGCTCTGAGAAAGTCTGTCAGTACCATCCTGCTGATCTGTATGCAGCTTGTCTTAAAATTTGGAAACACTTTGGAATCAAGCATCTGATTCATGACTGCTATTATTAAGAACCAGAGTAAGGATATTCTACTTGTGTTATGAATAGGAATAAAAGGTAAGAAGGAAAACACAGGCAACTCAGGTGATTTTTTAAGTCCTTAATTGCTTCAGAAGTTCTCAAATAGTATTTTCAACCTTAGGGTGTGAATGCCATTAAGGAAATATATGCTTTTGTACCTTCCTACAGAGGTTTTGCAGCACAATCACCATTTAAAAAAACCCACATTCACATCTGCAATGGTAAGGCTTGCAGTTTTCAGTCATACCAAATTGTTTTTTTGAGTTAGTTAAGAAGAACAATTTTTAGCCAATAAATCTGCTGCCTTCATTTTAGCCTTCTTTTTAAATATCAGAGCTTTCTAACACAGAAACATGAGGCAGAAGGACACAAAGCACTAGCAACCCCACCTACAATTATTTCCAACTTTCTGTGAAGTCAGTGGTAGGCCCTTGATGACCTCGTTAGACCACTAACAAGTGGCCAGAAGTTCTCTGCTAAGATCATTATTCAAGACTCTAGCCATCAGTTTTGCTGCCTAAGCAATTATTTGGATGTTCTTTTATACCATCACAAGGACTTTCTCATATGATGGGGCAGAAATCTTGCCCATCCTCAATCTCTCCCAGGCCTTGTCCCAGGCATGCCTGGGAGTCAGAGAGGTTTGTAACTACAACAGTCTGACTAACATTTTGCTCTTGTAGGGATGCTCTCAAAAGCTTGCCTGCTGTTATTTCACTGTTGCTAAAAATAGAGCCCATAGGAATTTCTGTTTGTGGAAAAAGCAGCATGCTGTATAAATAATTGCACAAACTTTGCAAACAGATGAGGGGGGAAATAGTGTTGGGGGGGTCGTTTACTTGAGTCTGGGGCTGACACGTTCAGCACAACACTGATAAATTATCTCATTGGAATAAAAAGATGGCATTTAGACTTTTCAGGGAATTTCTGATGACTGTGGAATGAATGAATCCCCTAATTGCTGTGCACTGCATCCCCTAATGGCTCTGCCTTGCATTTCTAAGAATTGTTTTGGCTAATGGCAGGTTTGCAAAGTTTCTGACAAATTTGCAATAAATAGCACCAGTGACAAAATCGTAATCTTGACATTGGTGTTATTTGGGATAAATGAATGCTTAGGAATTCCTGGTGACATGAGATGCTCCTGATGGAAGATTTATGGTTTGTGGCAAGGCAGTGCCGCGCAAAAGAGCAGAGGAACAAAATTCCCCATCAGTTTTCAAATATCCGCTATAACTTGGGATGGAAAGTACAAGTGTGGTAAACAAAAACAAGCCCCCAAAGGAGGACCAGTATAAGTCTAACACAAATGTTACTGGAAGAATGGCTTGTTGCAAATCTGAAAGATTACAGAGAGATCTGTGGACAAAACTTTGACAGAGTAATGAAAAATTAAATACCAACAAAACCAAGTCAGCTTTGATGCTGTTTTATGAGACAGCTTTCTACTATGTATTTTTAGAAACAAGTATCTTTATTCTGGGATAAATGAACTTAGAGTAACATCTGGGAACACAAATCATTAATCTTTACTTTTTGCTGAAAGCTTCAAAACAATGACCGTCCCTCACAGGGAATCTCATTTATAAAAACAGGGGTTTCTGTTTGTTTTTATAGGGTGAGTTAAAAGAACAAGCTGACAAATTGGTAGCAGATCGCAGCTTTTACCAAAAAGTAGAAAAGACATATTTCTAACAGTTTATCAATCAATTAGGCTCTCATGGCAGACAGTGACTGTGGTTACACGGGGAACAAGCTGGTCCCTCCAGAAACACACCCATCACACTGACTGCCAGCAGCTCAGCCTGATACCAGCCCAGTACTTACTCCTTTGTGGAGGCGATGGGTCTTTCTTGTTGTTTGTTTGGAATGCCTGGAAAATGACAACAGCTTATTTTACATTTGAAACAATAAGAGTGTGGGGAAAAGACAAATGATTCAGGCTCTCTTCAGAAGGGATTATTCAATTACTTGGGACAACATTTCCATCTAAGCCGTGGCTTGTTCTCACAGTTTCTGGCGCAACAGGCCTGTGGTACTGGGAAGGGTTTTTCTGCTGACTTGCTTTGGCTGTAGAACAGCTAATGAGGTGATTTGTTGGTTGCCATTCATTACATATATATACATATAAAGATATAAAATGTATATTCTATTTTATTCTACGTACATACAAAGACAAATATATGTAGCATGTATGCACATAATTATGGATATTTATACATATTTATATATATCATCTGTGCATAAAATATGTAAGACAGTGTTAGCTCACTTCACCTCACGCAAAGCATTATAATTAAACAGCTCACTCCTGCAAGATGCAGAGCACACCCTAATATGCTGCATATTGCCCACACTGTCACCTGACAGGATGTAAAGATGAGAAGCAGTGTCCAGAAAAAGACTGGATGAAATGTTCTGAAATCACAGTGGAGGCTGAATCCCAGTTTCAAAAGTGAAAGCCAACTAATTTTATATTCTTAGAAGCCTAAAATACTCTTTAAAATGTGACTTTGTTTCCTAAGTAATTTCAGCGATGCAAAGAATGTGACTTTCCAGGTTTTACAGCCTCGAGTCCCTCATTTGCTGAAAGTTTCTTTCTGTAAAAGCGACAAATTATTTCACTGCACATCCCTCCTCATGAAAGACAAGTTTTTGATAGTTGTGCTTCATGCCATACTTTCAATTTTCCCACTTAAACTGATTTGCAGACAGATATATAAATCCAATTTCAAAAAGTTTGGTGTTACAGCTTGGGTGGGTTAGATGGATAACTAAGGGCTTATCCATATGTCCTGAATATGCAAGCTTTGGCTCAAAATCTCATGAGTATAGATCTCCTGCTTCCAGTTGGGCTGGATTTGCTAGCCTATTTTTTTCTTCCAGAAACACACCCTTAGCACTGACTGCCAGCAGCTACATCTGGTACTACCCTACTTTTTGAACATTTTGCTTTAAAATTAGAGGGGGGAATAGCCAAATATTTTAGGACTTGTTAAATGGTTTTATTCAAGACATGTGCATGCCCATGCATACCATGTAATGCATGCAAGACATGTGTCATCCATCTAGCGAAATATCACTGCACGCTCTCAAACCTGACACATCTATTCTGCCTGACAGAATAAAACTACCAATGAAATATTTTTAACTATTTCAGGCGATATTTAAAATGTTACCTTCAAGTTTTACAACAAATAACACAGAATAAAGAGTGAAACACTGCAATCACACTTGCTTTGAGGATGGTTGGGAGGGTGCTTCTGAAGATTATTGCTTTTTGCAACATTTCACTGTAAAAATAAGATGCAGAAAGTTTTAACCAATTGCAGCAGTTTATTGCTCAAGCATAGCAGCTATTTTCTCTTCTCTTATGAAGTAGAGACACTGATGGATTAGGCTGTTGTACATCCTCATAACACTAGGGACATCCATCTGATGGGCAGCAAGTCCCAAAATACCAGGTCAGTTTTCCTGGTAACCAAGAGGAGAACTTGTGTAAAGAGTGCAGTGGGCCTTCCTCAGCTTGTGTAATGCATTAAGCGGGGACACTATGGAAGAGGATGCCTTACCTAGGGAGGAAAGTGGAGCGTAGGAGGAGGTGAATTGACACCTCTTGGCACCTCTGAGGGTCCTCAGCCCTGCTGAGCTCTGGCCAGTGCCAGGGAAAAACCGCCCCATGCTGTGTGTGGATACTGACCTGCTGCAAAGCAGAGGCTCCCTGCTCCCATTACACTAAACAATAAGAAAAATAGGGATGTGACAAGAGGAATAAACACAGTAATTCAGTTCCTCATCCCACATCCCACAGAATATAAATACTGTTGTGATGCTCGATGAAACAGCTTCACAGAGGAGCAGAGAGAGAAAACCATGCAGCTGAAGTACCCTTATTCCTCTCCTGCTGGCTCCATGTCTTCTCTTCACAGGGCTGGGCATAACCCAAGGAGACATGGCATGAACTGCTCAGTTTTGGGCTCTGTGATCTGCTATTAACAAAGAATAATTTCAGGACATTTATATTACAGGAGTAGCATTACACCCTACTAATCTTAGTTACACCCCTGCCTATCCAAGATCAAAAACCAAACCCAAACAAACCCAGCTTGGATTCCCAGATGGGTCCATGAGATTAGCATTTTGTCAGCAGTGGTGGACCCCAGGCTGCACTGAGACTTGGGTTAGCCAGTGCCCACACATCATCAGCAAGCCGTCAGCTCTTGTGGCTGCAGCTGCATGAGCATCAAAGGAGTGGTGACATCTTGTGACCAGAATCCATCTCTTTTGGTAGTTATTACCCAAAACAAAAGTTGATCACTTGCATATTTGATGAGGGAAAACTCCTAGTGTCTTCTATTTCTTTGTGATGCTGCAGTCAAAAAGTTATATGGATTTTGTTACATTCAACATCTGGTCCAACAATGTTCATTTCCATTAAGGAAATCACAAACCAGCAAGGGCAAGCCAAAACACACACACACAGACACACAGACACACAGACACACAGACACAGTGTTACTGTTGTTTTTACATACTTTATCCAGATAGGATTTTTAATATGTACAGAAACTGTATCTGATGTTACGCAGTTGGGTCTAGATACGGAACTTGAAAAAAATTATTTCTTTTCATGTGTATCATTTTGTTTTATTTCAGTCTTCACAAGTATTTTTCTACTTAACTGGCAGTGGACAACCCTCAAATTGCATTTTTAATGTATGATTTATATAGGTATAAAAAGATGTGGGATTAAGAAAGCTTTAATGTTGTATTTCACAATTCATTTAACAAAGTAGCAGTAGTTAGAAAATTTTACTTGGCAAGATCGTACTGGGGTGGGAGTGGCCCTGTATGTGGCAAAGGGACCTAAGGAATGTTCCTATGATTAGTCTGAGGCAACACAGCCCAATGATGGGAATTTGCTCTGGGAGGTAGATCTTGCTGTAAACCATTCAAGATTAGATACGAGTCACTGACATATGACAAATAAAACTGCTGAGAGAGTGGTTCATACGAGCTAATGATTTTCAATCTTTAATTAAGCACCTAGCTTGGCATAGTGCGTTAGATTTGAGTAAATAAGTACCTTTAAGACTCAGGGTCAGAGCTTTGATGGGAATTTTGCTGAGGAAAGCTGATCTGGAGGGACATTTAGGAAGCAAAGTGTTAGTTGCTCTCCATCCAGAGCACTAAGCAAACAGGGTCAGATCTGGCCACCTTTGCCAGGTGCCGTGGCACCTCCCTGGTGAGTGGGAAGCTGCTCAAAGTATCACACAGAGAGACATTCCCCTGGGAAAGCCGGAGTGTGCTGGCTTGTCAGCAAGAAGGGGCACTCTGCAGCATCTGCCTGGAGAGGGGGAAAAAATGTTGCTTAGAATCTGCTTAGTCTGGGCCTTGTATTCCCTGACCTCCAAGTTTTTGGGCACAATTTTATACCCACAGCTGACTGTGGGCACACAAATTATAGCATTCAGGAATTTAACTACCTGATGATTGGGCCTGCGCTCAGTGTTGTAACCCCAAGCATTCCACATTCATGAGAGAAGCTTCCAAAAAAGTAAAAAAAAAACCTGTGAGATTGGCTTGAGGAGCATGAACTAATACTTTTTGAAACTTCTGCTTTTTGAGCCTGCATGGCTTGCATTTGCAAGTTCTCCCATCATCAAAAACAGTGGAAACCTTTGAAAAAATACAGCAGTGAAATCAAAATGAGTCATGAAACTGGACCTTCAGAAAGATGAAAACAAAAAAAGAAATCAAGACTTAGGATGAAGTTGCTGGTGATTGTACTACAGAGGCTGCCAAGTAGTGTCTATAAATAATATATATAATGTGTATAATAATGTATATAAACATCAGCATCTCAACCAAATACACATACAGGCAAACAATTATTATATAGACACACAGACATTCATATATAAATATAGATTTACATATATGTTATCCAGGACACCGAAATGGGTGATACCTGTCTTTCAGCAAAAATGACACCATCTAGTGTATCAGGGAAGCACATCAGAGGCTCCCTGGGACAGTGCCCACAGTGTTGAGCCCACAGGAGAATAAGGAGCCTCAGGAATTTCACCTCCTTCCACCCTTTCAGCAAGTTAATGACTTGGCCTTTTCAACCAAAATGCAGACAGACACCAGAAACACATGTAGAGCGTGACAAAAGGTACACACTTCACCAAGATTCACTGCTTAGGAAGGAGTGTGACTCGGGGGTGACAGATCCCATTGGCAGTTCTTTCCTGGAAATCCTTAGATCTTAGTGCTCTTTGGTGAAGGTATAGAGAAGGCTGCCTCCATTCACCTTTTGTCATGGATTTTGCTGCAGTTCTTATAGCTGCAACTGGATGCTGAGAAAACTGCAGAAACAGGGTAGTTTCAACAAAGCCATATTTCAGCAATATCAAGCACAACTTATAAGCATGTTTATACATATCTACAAACACATCTAAATACCAATAGATTATTTGAACACAGATTTGTGGAACAAGTTTGAAATCTTGCTTGGGGGTCTTTGGAAAACGTCCTTCTCCACAGGCCTGAAATGGATACAGAGGAAACTCTGGAGACCCCTAACAGACCCTGGAGTATGTCATAATGCATTTGTCTCCTCACTGCCACTGAAATACTGCTGCTGCAGCAGAAGGTGGCAAGTTTTCCCTTTCAGTATGGAAGGCAGGAAGGTAATAAAGTGCATTCCAGTGTCTGCAAAAGAACAGCTCATCACAGACTTGCTGATTTTCTTCTTTTAGAGCAGTTATAACTGCAGGAATTTCTTCCCCAACCCAGTAAACCTTGCTGCAAAACATCTTTGCTGCCTCTGATAGGCTAACTTGATCTTGACCAGGGAAAAGGCTGTGGTTCCAGAGTGTCTAAGGTATGAGCAGACTGAGGTCAACCTCACTGGGGGCTGCAGCTCCTCCCGAGGGGCAGTGCAGGGGCAGCTCCAATCTCTGCTCTCTGTGACCAGGGACAGGACCTGAGGGAACACCTGGAGGTGTGTCAGAGAGGTTTAGGCTGGATATCAGGAAAAGGTTCTTCTCCCAGAGGGTGGTGGAGCACTGAACAGGCTCCCCAGGGAATGGTCACAGCCCCAAGGCTGCCACAGGTCCAGGAGTGTTTGGACAACGCTGTCAAGGCACAGGATGGGATTGTTTGGGCTGTCCTGAATTGGACTTGATGGGTCCCTTCCAACTCCTTCCAAGGATATTTCATGATTCTTGCATGGGTTGCTCAGCTATCTTATACTTGCTACTGTATGTTGTCAAGGGAGAATCAAAACCAAATATTCTCTTTAATATTGAAACCCCAGAAATTTGGGAAAAAACAAACCATACAATTTAAGTGAAACTTAAACAACTCAGGAGGGTGCCCTCTATTTGCAGGGATAACCAGATCTGTACAGCTTTTATTTTAAGGCCAGTTTCTGAAGCAGTAAGCATTTTTTACTCCCTCCTACTTCATTATGCCATTGTACTCAGATTTCGGCCCTTTTATCCTGTGCCCATTTCAGTCATGTTCTGGGATCTGCAGCAAAACCACTACAGGAGATGGTCTGCAGCATCAGTAATGCTTTAAGACAAGCTCGGTAGCTCATATTTCTTTGTTAGCATCCCATTGCGAAGGGGAAAGATCAGTTCGCTTTGTTCTTAGGCCTTGATTTTCATAAGCTAATGATGACTGTGGGTGTAATTATGGTCGGGCTTAAGTGGTAGCGCAAGGGCAGAAAAACAAGGAGGCGCTTCCGTGGGGCTGGCTTCCCTCTGCGGCACACACAGAGCGGGAGGGCAGCGCTGCCTTCCCCCCGGGCACAACCTGGCCCGGGGCAGGAGGGGTGTGCCGGGCGTGCCCTGCCTTGGCCGGAGCGGAAACCGGAGGGTGACAGCGGGGGATGAGCCCGAGTACCCATCACTTTGTGTCCCTTCAGGCACTGAGTTAACCCCCGCTGGCTGAACCTCCCCTAGAATAGCAGCAATACATTTCTCTTTGGCTCACTGTGGAGCGGGACCCTTCAGTGGATTTTTTTCCCCTCTAATGTTGTGTAACCATTGCCCTGGTGGAAAAAAAATGTGTTTGTGGCTGATTATTAGCCTTATAGTTGCACTAAACACTGCAAGGAGTGCTGCTTTTAAAGGGCATGGGACATTCTGTGGGTGGCATAGTCCGTCAGTTTACCACTGGTGGTATAGGTATATAGGGAAAAAGCTTTAATTATGCAGTGAATATAGAATCATAAAATGGTTTGGGCTGGAAGGAACCTCAGAGATCATCTAGTTCCAACCTTCCTGCAGGTATGCCTATGTAGTCACACAGTATATACTGTTCTTTTTAAACATTATTTGATCATTACTTAAAACAATTAAGTATTCTGAATCTTATGCCACTTAAAAAACCCCCAAACACTTCCTTCTTTTCTGTTTTCAAAATGAAAATGGTTTGAAAATTTTTAAGTTCCCTGTGGCTCTAAAGACATGTATTTTGAAATCTAAGTAAATATTCTCCAATGTTTGGAAACAGAATGGAAATATTTTCCAACAAAATGATAAAACACTGTATTTCCAACCAGATGCCACTTAAAACAAAATGTGTTACGAGCAGGTGAGAAGTTTTATAAGCATACATTCAAAAAATTTCAACCAGAAGTAATGAATATTGTTCATATTGTACATATGAAATATGTACAAAACAGACTGAGGTTTAGGCAGGCCTACAGTACTGTTTTCCTGAAGTAACAATTTGCAAAATGTCTGTACACATAGGTTCTGGAAGAGAGAATGAAATTGGAATGCAAGTGTCACGGAGTTTCAGGTTCCTGTACAACTAAGACCTGCTGGACCACGCTTCCTAAATTCAGAGAGATTGGATATATTTTGAAAGAGAAATACAATGCTGCAGTGCAAGTGGAGGTGGTACGAGCCAGTAGACTGAGACAGCCAACCTTCCTGAAGATCAAGCAGATTAAGAGTTACCAGAAACCTATGGAAACGGATTTAGTGTACATTGAAAAGTCACCCAACTACTGTGAGGAAGATGTTTCCACAGGGAGCGTGGGTACCCAAGGACGGCTCTGCAACCGCACCTCTCCCAACGCAGACGGGTGTGACATGATGTGCTGTGGAAGAGGGTACAACACACACCAGTACACCAAGGTGTGGCAATGCAACTGCAAATTCCACTGGTGCTGCTTTGTGAAGTGCAACACGTGTAGCGAGCGGACAGAGGTGTTCACCTGCAAATAATGGCATCCTGTGGAAACAAACAGAGCAGACCACCGCGAGTGAAGAAAGTGGAGTACAACAAACAACGACAGCATCATTTTGCACATCTAATCCTCTTGGGGAAAAGAACCCCAACCAACACCACAACAACCACTCCCTCCCCACTACTACTTACACTTTTAAGGATGGTGCATTTTGGCTGGCTGGCTGTTGTAACTGCTTTGGAAACAAGGGCAACAGGATTAAGGTGATGTTGACAACCACATGAAACTTTCTCTCTTTCTCTCTTTTTTTTTTTTTTTAACTACAATCTGGGTGTTGTAGAGTTCTCTTAGTGTTTTAAGTTATACATATCAGAGAAGCTGATTGCATTGCAGCTCCCATGACATTTAAAAGAAAAAGACATTTTCTCCTATTTTACAGCAACAAAACTGTCTAGCCCTGTGCAAACAGACTTTTTTAAGGAAATGAAATCTTCACTGACTAGAACACAGCATTCTTGCTGCAAAAACCAAAATATCTAAGAAAGCAGGTAGAGAGAAAACAACTGTTAGGGAGCAAAACCTATGGCAGAAATACTCCTCTATCAGTTTGGAAAAAAACCCCAACAAACGTTCACAAAATTACATCAGCTGCCAGTGACACTGGAACTCTTTGAATGAACATTAAAAATAATTATTTATGGTTTTATTAGTATCAAAAAATTCTAAGCACTAACGGGTAGCTATGTCTTAATTCTGTACTAAATGTAACCTTATTGGAACTTTGACTTTATGACTTTTGTATTTGGTTCTCCCTAATTCTTCAATGCTACTGATCTGTTGTCACTCCACTATTAGAGAGTTCAATTACTGTAGGCCTTAAGCAATTGCCAGAACTGAGCAAAAACATCACATGAAACTTTGGTTACCAGTATTTAATACAGACTTTGCCCGCTTGCCTTCTGAATAAGAATGACTTTTTTTAGACTCAGGCCTAAGGTGTGGAGCACCTGCTCTCAGCTCTTCCTAGGGAGTTTTAGGATACAAAGACATGCTTCAACAAATATCAAAGGTTTTGCTTTGCTGTCAAATGCACTGGCAGGATCTTCCAAGCATTGTGTTTTGCCTTTAATGGTTGAAAGTTAGCATTTCCAAGCATTTTAAATGACTTATACTCAGTATGCATGCAGAAGTTAATAAAAGCATGGCAGCTGAGCCCTAGGTTGCTGCAACCTGTGAGTTGTTGTGGCTTCATGAGCATAAGAATGCTAAAATTTGGTTTAGTTTGTCATCATTATTTTACGGTTGACAATAATGTATTCCCTGGTAAGCACATGAATGTTAAAAGAAAAAAAGCTTCCTAGTAACACTCAATCCTAATTCACACACCTTTTTCCTATGAGAGATTTTTAAAACAGCCTCAGATATTTTACTGCTGTAACATCTAGTGTTTTATCCCCAAGAGCCCAGATATGCCCACTTATAACACAGCCCATTTAACCACATAATTCTTTCCTTGTTCCAAGGGTCCATACCTGATTTTCTGAAAACTTGGATTAAAAATTTCCTTACATCTGCATATCCACATTTTTAGCTTTTGTTTCATTGCATTAATTTTATTGAGGGGCTGCAGAGCCATGAGCCCTCCCTACCTGACATGGAAGCACTTGTCCATCCACATGGTGCTCTTGGGGCAAGGGGCTGGTGCTGCTCCGCCAGCTCCCGTGCTGGATATGTGAATGAGCCAGAATGACCTCTGTAATTTGTGGACCTGTATTATCAAAAGTACCTAATGATTTGGGGGCCTTCAAATGAAGACTCGTGAGGACTTGCCTTTCTGACCCCAAGCACTTACCCTCTGAAAATCAGACCCCTTTGATGAGTCTCCCACAGAGCAATGCAAAATTGTTCATTTTTTTTGATGTTGTTATTGGTTTCTAAATACTAGCCTTGGCATGAATGAGTGAAACTTCACAGAAGTCTACAGGGGCCCCCAAAATACTAGATTTACTCTAGATAATTTAAAGTCCCTTAGATTCATGGGTATTGTTGAATAACACTGATAATACTGTACTTTCACTACATTCTTGACAGGAAGCAAATAAAGCTCCCCAACACAGTAATGCACAGTTTTATGGTACTAGATACTGTAAATATATTAGAATAGTATTTGTTAAGTACAATTGAGGAATCCAATTAAGTTATATTATTGTATATCGTTTAAATGTCTATAGAGTATTTTAAATTATTGCGAACTACACTGCGCTAAAAAAAGAAAAAAGAAAAAAGGTTATATATTATAACACCAACCACTCTGAAAAGTGGACCAAAGTGACACTTTCTCTCTTTTCTATCCATATCCCTATTTCAAATAGCTCTATCTGCTATTGTAAGACCACTATAACTGTCCCATGACTGGATTAGCAGTCTAGAATATAATGTTTCAGAGCATCCTACAAAAGCTTTGCTCATGTGGAGGTGTGGCATTCAAAAAGATGTTGTATGGCACAAAGCAGGGGCTGGCAGTGGGAATGCTTAGACTTTGAAATATGTCCCAAGGAAAAGCAATTTTGGTCAGTAAACACCATTACCACTAATGTACTGAAACATCCCCCCAAATGGTGACCTTTTAACAAAGGTGTCTGTGACTAGAAGCGGGTTACACACAACTTTAATTTTTGAAAATGTAGTTTGATGTCAAAGACCTGTGACAATAGAGGTTGGAATATGACCAGCAACATGTGGTTTAACCATACCTTAGCCATGAAAAGACTCAAAATACTTTATGTTATTAAAGAACTTCAGAACAAAGATCAATTTGTTTACTATGTTAATGTTTTATGGCAAGCAGAAAACAAAAGACAAAATGTGTTTCTATTAAAACTTAATTTTTTCCCCTTCTACTTCCTTTTTATTTTGTTTGTTCTTTGTTTAGAAAAAAAAACAACAAACAACAACAACAACAACAAAAGGCAACAAGGTCTTATGCAAAGGCCTTTTGTGTACAGGCTTCTCTGGATGAGAAATGATAGGCAAATTCCAAGTCCAAAGCAGTTTTTGTGTTTTGGGAAAAACAGTAATGAACACGACCGTGTGCGGAATCACAGTCCCAAGCCATGTACCTGCACCAGTGCTACGGAGAAACTGTCACCAACATTGCTGCTACTAGAGACTTTAGTTGGATACAATGAGAAGAAGATACATTTTTTGGTGGAAGAAAATAAATGTTTTGGGATAGAAATGTGGCATCCGACTCTAAAATGATGCTTGACCATGAACTTCACATAACAGATTAACAGAGAGGAATAAGAGGTGTAGAGGAGAGGCTTGAAGGGCCTGACTCAGGCACTTGTGCATGCTCCTGCTTATTCAAGCTAGTTATGGACACATCTGAAAACCCTACCTGAATCTGAACCTGAAGGATTTTACAGCATTTACCTTGGTCAGAATAGTAACAACTTCTTTGATACTGAGCATAGTGTCTTTGTATACAAAATCTAAAGAAAATGTACAACATTTGCTGTATTTACCCCTCAGGGAAGATATCCAGATACAGATAGAGACATAGTCAAATTCTACATGAACTAAGTCCAAAATAACTTCATTAAAATAAACTGAGTTGGCCTGGGTTTACAGCAGCATAAGTATGCACAGCATTTTACCCACAGATGCCAAAGAAAACACTGCACCTTCTTTCTAATTACATCATGGGAAACTTGTTAATAGAGCTGCAGGAAGTTTTTATAGCACATGGTAATATTACATTTGTTTCTACGATGACATCTGGAAATTAGATGAAACTCATCAAAAGCTTTGCAAATCTTTTAACAAATCTAAAACATGTTGTGAGCAGGTCACCTAAAGTTTTAAACATATTTCCATGGGTTTCTTTCTTACTTGAAGGTTAAAGCCCCAAAGTGATACTGAAGGTAACAAATCAAGGCCTTCCCTTACAGCAGCTTTCCCATGCAAGTAACTCAGTGTGGCTTTCACTACTGAAGGCACAATTGGCGTTCAGCAGAAAATGCTTTCTATAAAGCTAGAGATAATTTGCATTCATAGCAATTTTCATAACTGGGCAGGAAGAGTGCACATTTCCTCCCCAACACTTGAGAGCTTTTGTTGCAGTGACAGCTCCCACAGCGAAGGAGATACAGTAAGTGGCACAGTAAAGACCCAACATTCTTCTCTCTGAGCGACCGCCACAAGATGTGGGACATATACAACAAAAACTACGCCTAAGGGTAAAAACATCAAAGTTGGAAAGGCGGGGTAGTTGTAAACAATTTCAGTTTGTGATACTGATATTGTAAGAAACCTCCTGTGTGCTAAACAAACTGCATTGTAGGCTGAACTTCACCCACAAACTCATTTCCCATCAAATACAAAGTCCCTGTCTGCATCTCTGCACATTCATACTCAAACAAGCCTACCCAAAGGCTGGCAAATATTTTCTTTTTGGTGATTTATCTGCTATTAGGAAATGGGAGGGGATAATTTTCTGGCAGGGGCCATACATTTGGAAATCTAAAATTTGCATATCTAATTTTTTAAATGAAGATTTAGGGCTTTTGCCCCATGCACATTTCTGCAGTACAGATATATTTGCTTTAAAAGATTTGTTTAGTGAGGAACAGAGATGGCAGTTTTCTCATAATAAATGGTGGTTGTTTGCAGTATGTTCCACAGAACAGAGACAGAGGGAATAGTACTACTGTAAACTCAAAATCTTTAGTTGTGCTGTTTTTACTAAAAGCACTATACTAATTATTACCGGTTTGGAGACCCCGGTGTGAGTCTATTTTGATCATCCTTTTTGGAAGTTAGTGCTAAGAAAGACCAAAAAATTGGAATATTAAAGTTTGCTTTGTTTCCTGGTCCTCTTATTTTCGATGCAAACAGATCATAAGGTCAGTAAAATACCAGCTTAATGATACTTGAATTTGTACATAGGTAATAAAACCAATAAAGATATTTGTTTAGTAGGTGATCCCAAACAACTGGCAACCACAGCAGACACTGGAAATGTTTGCATCGAAAGCCAGCTGTATGATTAGCCTCTGCCTTCATCTGCCCAGCAATTTAGGGAAAACCCTGCATTTTAGATCCCATACAACTAAAAGGAATTCCCAAGGAGATTACAAGATTTTGATCTTATTGTTTAATTCCTGTGGCTGAGAATGAAAGGAGCGTTCCCTCAATCTTTGGGTAAAGGGAAACCCAAAGGCATTTTGAAGACTATTCACACCACTCAACTTAAAAGACTAAAAGACAGGCTAAGGGAACTGACAGCCTCTCTGGAGTCCCTCTACAATAGGGAGAGCAAACTTGCTCGGGGGC
>VZRZ01001146.1:909103-992483 GCA_013398175.1 Climacteris rufus
GCGGAAGGGGATTTTTGGTGGGGGGGGGGGGGGCGGGGGGTGCCTTAGTTCAGCTCTGTCAAGCCTTCTCCTTCTCAACTGGAGAAAAACTCTAGGAAAACAACACTGGGTAATTTATCTGCTGAAATTAAGCACCAAAAATTGTGTTGTCTGAATGAACTTCCGTTTCCCCTCTACCATTTGCCTCAGTTGCTCTTGGGCACCAATTCTACTTTCCTTAGGCTTTTTCAAGTGCAAGCTTTTATTATTTTATATGTTGGGGAATAGATACTCTATTATGTCAGTGGAATTGGTTTTGCTTTTCCTTTACTGCCACCCTGTCCTCTTCCAACCAATCTCCAATTCCTGATTTCACGCATGGACTATTTCCCTGCAGAAATGATTTCAAAGAGAATTGTTAAAGCTGGGCTATTATCTAGTGATTTGATTGAAGTAGTTTCCTACAAAGTGTCTTACAATTCTGAATTCCTCTTCACATACAAGCTGTTCAGAGAACTCTAATCCAAGGGGTGAGCATTTCATAGTGTTATGATACTGGTTGTGGAGGATCCTAATGGGTGTCCATTGCAATCCTCTCCTGGTTCTTTCACCAGAGTGCATCCAAGCGGCACTGAAAGGCTCTCACAGCAGCTGCATCCCAATTACTTGCAGGGATTGCACCCTGACATTGAAGCCGAATTCAGCTTCCAGCTTAGGCTTGTTCAAAAGGCTGTGAAATTTAGAAATCATGTATTTTCAGTAGTGCTAGACATCACATCACAGTAGTGCTAGACATCACCTCAGCACTCATCACCTTCAGCTGAGGTAAGAATTACATTCTTTAAAGACATAGAAAAATACACAGAACAGGAGGTTTAGGCTGGATATGAGGGAAAGGTTCTTCCCCCAGAGGGTGGTCAGGCACTGAACAGGCTCCCCAGAGAATGGTCACAGCCTCAAGGCTATCAGAGCTTCAGGAGTGTTTGGACAATGCTCTCAGGCACAGGGTGGGATTGTTGGGGTGTCCTGTCCAGTGCCAGGAGCTGGACTTGGTGATCCTTGTGTATCACTTCCATCTCAGGATATTCTATGATTCCATGATACTTGAAGGAATTAGCATGAAGGAATGCTGACTTAAATGATAACTTGAAGGAATTTTCCGAGAGAAAGGGGAAAAAATGTTAGTCCTCAAATTGCATATTATATCCTAAATAAAAAGTCTAAAATGCATGCACATTACACATGTATTTCCATGCACTTGTACAGATACATGTAAATATATAAAAATATATGTGTGTGTGCATATCTGAAAAATACTCACTGCAGATATTCAGAACAATTTCTATAAGCTCAATTTTCCCTTTTCAAAGCCAGTGGAATTTGTGGCCTCCTACTGCATTCCAGGGACAGAAATTTTCTACATTTTCTTCCAGATGTCTGTGTCATCAGCAACACAACAACTCCTGTTAAGACTTCCTTGTTTTATTTGAAGGTATTTTTTGATTTGTAGGTCTCAATGGAAAACAGAAGGGGAATTAGATCTAGATGATATTTAAGGGCCCTGTCTAACCCAAACCACTCTGTGATTCGATGATTTTGCAGTTGCAAAAAGTGGAGATATGTGAAACCTCTCTCCTCTTCATCTAGTCAGGAACAGAAGGTGGCCTAATTTAGTTCTAAATCCCTTGCCAGAGGCCCCAGCAAAGGCCAAGAGTAAGGGCTGCACTCAGATGTCCTGGTTTTCAGTGAGATTATCAGCCCCACCCACCGAGGTTCCTGCAGCGCACGGGAGTGACAGTTGTGATGAATATACATTTATTGGCAAGCACCTCACAACCCTTCCTCCTTATCTCTCTCTTTAAGAGATAACTACTTAATATTTGCCTCTGGCTGATATCAACAAATGTGTCATGATATGCACTTGATCTGCACCCGTGTTAACCTTTTCAGCAGATGCAGGCACTTTCAGTCAGAAAATCATCACCGGTATGCTCTGTTAGTACATTTACAGTAATGAGTCAGATAAATGCTTTCTGTTTTCCAAAGGCCAGAAGCAATGCAGAAGGACAGGTTTGTCCACCCACTGCATTTTGTTCCAGCAATCCTGGCACAGAGCTGCATCTGGGATCAAATAGTCTTAGGAAGCCAACATGCCGAGCTTGAAGTGTAGGCTAATGTAAACATATAATGGCGTGGGAAAAAGTCTTTTGTTTGTTAATATTAGGTGATACAGAATATCTGTTGTTCAGGACAAGGAACCGGAGAGTTGTTGGACTGTGTTCAACTGTGCCCAGTTTTCTTTTTTTTTAGTGCCTAAGTTGCTTTTCTCTCCATGAGTATGCACACATGCAGGGGTACTTGGGAAGGATTTACTAAGTCAATGCATTAATAAACTTCTCATTTTATGAGAAAAAGAAGAAAAAGAAGGATTTAGTGGGAATCTAAGCAAGAAGTACCTGGAGATGGTTCACAGCAGCATGGTAAGAAAATATGTGCTTTGGAAATTTCAGCTGACTACCTAATCCAAACCACTCCTGGAGGAAGGAGAAGGAATGAGGAAGTCAGTTTGTGGTTACCAGCTTCTCTGGCTGTGATATCCAGTACATAATTATTACAGGGCTACAGTTCAGCCAGCTTTTGACAAATGAACTACCAAGAGTTTTCTCTGCATGTTTTCTATTCAAGTGTGTTTGGTCATAAATACTTGGTTCTAATGGCATTTTCTTAGTCAAACAAAGCCACTCCTAAGCATTAATGTTCCTGGTGTAAGCCTCTGTTCTTTTATTCTGGTTGAAGGTCTTTTTACAGAAGTTTAATATCCTGGATTTTTTTACCCACACTAATTGGGCTAATTACAGCCCTAGCACCCATCTCCAAACCCTTTGCAACCGTTCATGTAGTCTGTACTGAAATGTTTATAAGAAATAGAAATATTCCCTGTGATATTCAATAAAGTTATAAAGTTAATTTTAGAAAAGGAAAAAATTACAGCCAAAGGACACAGGCATCAGGTCAGAACACAAAATTTCCTTGTCCCCAAGGACCTTATCCAAATTCAGCTTCTCCAGTCTTCAGCATGATAAACCAGAAACTTCTGAGTTTGTTACACTCCCATTAACTTATCTAGAGGTATCCCCATTTTAGCAGTATCTGTAAATATCAACTTTCAGTCCCAAAGACCTGGAAGAGGAAACAATGAGCCATGAACAATCCCTGGTGATGCCACTGTGTGCTTTGGCTGTATTTGCAAACTTAATATTAAAATGACAGTGTACATGTGGAAAATGTTAAATTTTAATCCGTGCATGTTTTTCAAATAATATTTCTTTTTAAAGTGAGAACCAGCACTCTTTTTGATTCTGCAATTTTACAAGCAGATAATAAGAGATCATACACCCCTTTGGGGATGCTTTCTTGAAGTGGAAATTAAGATTTAGTAAATCAAATGCCCTCTATTATTATTTGAACGATTTTTGTAGTTTCTGAGTCTGTGAGAAGAAGTCACGTATACATAAAAACATATTTAGTGAAAGTACCAGCACTGCCAATTTTTGTTTTAGGCAATTCCTGAAACTCATTCCCCATCCCTAACTGCCCACAAGCAAAGAGAACAAACAGAAATAAAATTTTTCAAAACCCAGTCAAATGGGTGCTTTCCCAAGGACCTGCATTTGCTTTCCTTTAAAAACAGTACCCTCAGTTTTCTGTTTAAAGCCTTTTGCATTCAAGAGGTGCCACTTTTCCCTAGGTGGGTTCACTTGAGCTTCTGTCTCCACTTCAACTCTCCAGTTAGCTCACTCCCTCACAACCTGATACCTGTTCAAATGTCTCTACTCAAGCTGAGACAGATCCAAAAGTACTTGCAGAGGGTATTGGCCATGATCCTGAAAGCTTTCCTGCTGGCACGTCAAAGCAGTGAAGTGTTTGCCTGCTCCCACCATCTCCAGCTAAAAGAAGAGGGAGCTGAGCTTCCCCTTCCACTGTGAATGACTGCATGGTAAGACACAGCAGCTTATGGAGAAATAAATCAAATCAGACCCTGCTCAAGCTCCTGACCTGAAAGCTGTACAAGGTGATGGTTTTCACCAAATTCAGCTCTGACTCTACACCCAGCAAAGCCAGACTAGAGGATGCCTGGAAATAAATGAGAAGATTTTCTAATTCTGGTATCAAGGGTGATTAAATCCCTCTGTCTCAGAGTTTTGAAACTCACCCTGAATTACCCCTTTCAGCTTTGAAAATTTTGAAACATCTTTTGTTTAAGAGCTTTGTATTGAGCAAATTCCCATATTTTGCTTCCCATCAGTAACTCAACTGTGGAAAAAAAGACTTCTCAAAGGATTTTTCAAGATTAGTCCCAAAATGGCAGTGCAGCTCACACACTCAACAGAAGCACCAGGAAAAAAAAAAAATAAAACAAGGCCCATGCAAATTAAAAAACTGAAACTACTGTAAAGACAGGGTCTTTACAGAAATGTTAGTACAGATCCTACTCAGATTATAATTCCAGCAGTTTCAAGATTGGTATGGTTGCACACTTTTCTGTGTCCCAACATGTTCATACACTTGCCTTGGAAAACACTCTCAAACTTTTAAAAAAAAGTTCTTTTGAGAAAAAAGACAGGTTAATCAAGGCAAATATAAAGTAGAGTTGTGATGCATCTGTCAAATTCAATATAGAAACAGAAGACTAGTGAGTGAGAAAACTCTTTAGGTTAAGCTTCCTCAGTGTCCTAATTTTTGTATTATTTTAATTATGTATTTTAATATATTTAATCTAAAATCTTGAGAAAGAGGAGGAACAAGATACAAAAAGCTTTCACAAATATCAGATTGAAATTAGTTGCCTGGTTCAAACTAGACCCTATCTTAAATCTAGAGAACAATGAATTTTTGTGCCTCCTTGGAAAGGGAAGACTTTTCAGGATCCTTTGTGAGTGCATGTGTGTCTGTGTGTTCACGAGGGGAAATCATTGTACTCCTAGTTAAGGAGCATGTTATCTTTTT
The DNA here is from genome assembly GCA_013398175.1 of Climacteris rufus. Classification (NCBI taxonomy): domain Eukaryota; kingdom Metazoa; phylum Chordata; class Aves; order Passeriformes; family Climacteridae; genus Climacteris; species Climacteris rufus. The sequence goes on from VZRZ01001146.1 coordinate 914,090, forward strand.
GAACATTTCTGTTCAAATGTAGCCCATAATCTTTCTTTCCTCCTACTTTTGTAAAAATCCTGACCGTGTGATAGTGTACAGTTTCACATTTCAGTTCCAAAAGAGGATAGTCCTGTCTTTTTCCTCTCTCTAAGCCTTCTCAAATATATTATGCTATTCTTCCAAGTTCAGACATCCAAACCAAACAAAACTGGAGTATACCATCATCTTCATCTTAGATAAATATATGAAGCCAAAAGGTGTTAAGAGTACTTTTGAAAGACACAAGTGGGAATATACAGAAAAGAAACCACCACAGAAAACAACACTTAAATAGCAGAAACCTACCATTAAAACAAAGTCAGACATATTCTGTCACAGTTTTAAAGTAAACACAAGCAATTAAATAGGAGCTTACTGGCCTGACCTGAGATCTCATTTGTGAAATACTGCCCAGTGACTGGGTAGTTTCCCCTTTCCTTCATTCAGCAAACCCTGGTAAAACTCAATCCTGAGGTCAGGCGCAGCAGAGAGATCACCTCAAACATGAGAAGCAGGGAGCACATGGCAGGTGTAGCAAGGCACAGACTTAGCAGGGTTTTTAACTTCAGCACAGCCATTTGTGAAACTCAGGAATACTCAGGAATACCAACAGCCATACCACAGGCAATTTATGGCTGGAATTATCTTCAGTCATTTTCCGTATTTCCAAGTGGAAAGTGCTCGGATTCTCTGCTTTTCTCCAGTGGTGACCCCTTCTGCACCCTCTGGGGGAGAAGAGGGCAGAAGGCAAGACTTGATTTTAAGAGCTACAGGCAAACTGCTGGAAAAGTTGGTGTGGTCATTTCTGCTTCTCATGGCACCAGCTCAGGAGAAAACTTGGTGGCCAGAGATGGGGAAGTTATTTAGGAGAGAAAGAGGAACAGGATTCAGTCAGTGCCCAAGCAGAGGTTCCCAAGTGACACTGCAGCCCTGTTGCAATGCTAACAGCCCTTTCCTGAGTCCCACATCATTTTGCCTTATTATTTGGCTCATATTTGTTTTCTTGGTGCTTTCCCAAAAGTCAAGTGTCTTTCTTTTCAAGACCAGTGACAAATCAGTGCAAAATAAGCATGCTGCCCATTGCTACGCTTCTCCAGCACAGGTTGAGGAGCCACTCTGAGTGTGGATGAGGCAAACAAACAACTCCCACTCAGATGATAAAGCAAATTTTCCATTCATGTGATTTAGGCTGTGGCTTCTCTTAGGAAACCAAAGGCACAGAGGACCCCATCTGCTCGGGGCAACAGACTGGGATTGCTGCTCTTGGGAGGCTGCCCTCTCACCAGCCCAGAGCCACGGCTCGGAACAAGGAGCCAGAGAGGTGCAAGCCCAGCCCCCCAGCCCTCAGCACACCTCGATGCCTCGCCTGAGGCTCGCACTGAGGAGATCGTGTTTGCATACTCAGGGCATGAATAAAGGCGAAATCTGCCCAACTATTTTAATGTAAACACAGGGCCGTCCACAGCTAACCAGCATGGCAGTTCAACTGGGACGAGTGCCAAGGAACAAATTTAATGCAATGTATTTCACTCACTCCTAAACAATGGGTAAATGGTACTCTCTTGCTGTTTCAGTGGCATTCCCACTGCTGTCTACGTGTCTGCCCACAGGTGTTGTGCGCTACGAACGCTCACCGTCTGTTAACATAAATCTGCTCGCTTGTGTTTGCTTCCCTCTTCCAGCCTGGCTGCTGAAGCCTATCAAAGATCCTGAGCCAAACAAGTACAAACAGTGCTCACAAAGTGTGTAGGCAGCAATTAGAGCTCTCTGGGGTAGGTGCAGCGCTTCAATCGTGCTGGCCCGTGGCCAAGGGACTGCACGAGGGAGCTGTGCTTCCCCAGCCATGGAGGAGGAAGGAAGAGGAATTCCCTTTGTGCCTCCCAACATGCTGATATCAGGAGAGCTGCGCCCTTGTCCCTGTGTTTCCAGCTGCTAGTGGACATTCTCATGCCCCTTCTTAAAATTGGCCTTCTTTGCAACCTCATTAGACACTAGTAGTAGGCCCATTTTCCCATTCAGCCACTATTTGTGACTACCAAATAAGCTGCTGTTGCAGTGAATTTATTACCTTATTTGAACAAATACTAATGTCTCTTTGTTAGTTTTGTGAAAAAATAGTGCAAATTCATGGCCAAATCTAAAACATAGAAAATATTTTGTTGTTACACAATAACAGCGGGGAAAAAGACAGCAATTTTAAAATGTCAAACTAAGATATTTTATCACCTTACAGGCTTAAAAATAGGCATGCACAGAAATATTCTGCTAAATTGTAACCTAAATGTTTTTTACCTTCTGGAATGAAATACCCAGTGTAGTAATGATGATGGGTAGCAAAAAAATCTGCTAATTCTGTGAGTTTTTCTTTCCAGGGTTTTTTTTTTTTCCATTATTGAGTATACATTATGGTAAGGAAATAGATTCAGGTCATGCAGTTTTTCCTTTGGACATAAACATGGAAAAAAAATTCCATGGTTCAGTGGAATGGCTCAGAAAACTTTCAGCTCTCTCTTTGCTGTTCTATTGCTGTGAAACCACCAGAAGTGCATCCCATATATTAGCATACAAATAGAGTGTATAATTCAGTATAAACTGAATTGTTTATAAACATCAAACATTATTTATAGTGCTCACACACGTCACCATGGAAACAAAGTAATTGCTATACCATTAGGACACAATTTCTCTGCTCGGTGAGAGAGAATGGCAATTTATCTGTGTCTGGGTGGTTTCACATTACTGCTTGTTGTCACAGATGTCCCCTCCAAAGCATCTTTTGGATGTGGAATTAGTTTTGATTACTGAATAAAAGATTAGATCAACATAAGAGTGAGATGACTTGAAAAAGAAATGCACATGTGAAAACACTGCAATTATTGCACAGGAGTGATGTGAACTATTCAGTGGTGGGGATTCAAAGACAAACTGAGGAATTTCAAGCCCAGTCAAAGGTCATTGTAGGCCAGTGTTTCCCATCTTGCCATTGCTGATGGCTGCTACCATCTGTTTGCTGCTCGGCAGCCTCGATGAAGTAGCAGTATTGATTACAAATTGAAAAGGTAAAAAATTAGCAAGTAGAGACATCCTTGTTTACAATCCTTCTGGTAAGGTCAAGGCTTGAATGGACCAGAGAAACGTTTTTCCTTTTTAAAGAGAACGGAGTATATGCAGTGCCAGTATTTAAAGGTAAACAGAGCTTTATCAGACAAATATAGGGGCAGAGTTTGTAAAGCACAGGTATGTCTGCATATACAGACAGACATCAACTGGGATTTTTGTTGATATGTGTAAGAATATAAGGCATTAAGACCACTGCTTTCCTTCTTGTTCTTGAAATGGAGGCCGTGATACAAAGAATTATGTTCTTGGACCTAATAGTGTTAATGGCAAGATTATCACACCTCACCAATAACAGCTTCCTACTTGGTCTTTTCTGCCTAACAAAAGCACTTTAAGAGAGTTAACAGAAAATGTGTGGTAATTCATCACAGCACCATACCAGACTGCATCAAACCATGGCTTGAATTGACCATGTATGTTTTAACATAACAAAATATAATAGAATTTTCAGCTGAAATTATCATTCCCTTCAACCAAGATGTGTAAGGATGGGCAGACAGGATCCTTGTACTTTTGATGAAAGGTTCACACTGAGTCTAATTTTGCAATATCACTGCAGGCAAAACTCCTGGAGGTGTTAAGTTGGAGTCACAAGGTTACTCCAAAAAGATTGGACGTAGAAAGTCCCATTACTGCATGAATTGAGCAATTCCCCAGCTAGATTTCCTATGTCCTGCATTTTGTCTCATCAAAAAGTGCTCCTAAATTCAAAATGGAAGATTCCTTTGTGCAATCTGTGCTAATAACAGTAAAACCAGAATGGTTTCTGTATTTCTGACAGAGGTTTTTCTTCCAGACAGGGAAAAAAGTCTTTTTCCTCCCTGCAGATCAAAATCCTTCAAAGTACTTTGGGAGCCTTTAGGATAAAAAACCTGCTTGAGTAAACACAGGCTATAATTATCATCATCTATCTTCTCTGTGAATCCCTACATTTTATATTCCATTTAAAACAGAAAAAAACCCTTGAAGGGATGTATTCCAGTGAACCAATTTAGGTAATGAAAGTGAATATCAATGATTGCTGGCTAATCAGAATGGTATTAGCATAAATTTTACTTAATGAGGATATATTCGTCTGGTGCCAGGAGCAAAATGGTACCAGCTAAATTGCAAAAGATGGTTAAGATGGTTAAGTCTCATCTGGAAAAAAACCCAACAGATCAAGTAAACAGAACTATATCTGAAGTTCCTGTTAAACTAGAATTTTTTGCAACCCAGCATTTTAACCCCACTTGAGGCTTTTCAAACTTCTCCTTTATAACAAAATGCTATCAACTCTTTAACTGTGATGAATTAAACACCCTGGGGAACAGCTTGACAAGAGATTAAATTGAACTCTTTTAACCTCCTGTGGGTAGGTAGGTCACTGAGGGAACTTGCTTTTTAAATTTTAAGGCATGCAATACATGCATTCCGCTGCACAACAAAGGTATATTTTCCCTTTGTGCATTGTGTAAGGCTCTCTTCTGAAAAATCCTTAATACTACTCTCAGCTTCAAAAGCAGCAATGTTACATTGCCCTCTGCCTGCCTGCGAGCGATCTCGGGCGGAAAATTCCCTTTGGCCACTATTGTCTTGAAGGAGTTAAGTCCCAGCAGCATCCCAGAGCTGTTCTGCACCCTGCATTTCTTCCTCTTTACACAGAATCCCTATTAGACAGTCTGAGAAGTCTCCATGAACAATATGAAAGATTTTTGTCTACAGTAACATAAGGGGGTTAGAGTTCAATACTCTCACAAAATATTTAATCTTGTGAAATGCTATTTGTAGTGTCATTGTTGTATATACCTGCTTTGAAATTCCTAACCTTAGATTCTTCTATGTAAAGGAATATAGGGCACAAGTGTTCTTACCTTTGATATACTATAGGATCTAACAATATTTAACTGGTGAAGTCATTTTTGTTTCCAAACCTGTGTCTCAAATATGCTTGGGAACGTGGAAACTCACAATGCCCTTATTCATGACATCAAAATCAGTTCCATGGTAACACATTGTGATGACAAAATACACAGATTGCAAGGTCACAAGTCACACTTAAGAACAGGCAGGGGAGAAATTGTTAGTTTAATGAATAACATTAGCCAGTTCCAATAGGAATAAAAATAAAGAAAAAATAAAGTGCCTAAAGTAAACACCCTTAAATGCACTTCAGAATCATTTCATCTTAAGTAGTTCTTCAAAGGCAGAAGGCTTCCACAGCTTTCACCTCTGCAGCAAAGAGAAGTCCACGTTAAGAAGAGGTGCTGTACACTAATGATGGCCCTGTCAATGCTTTTACATGCACAGAGAGAATCAGCAACTGCAGGGAAGAAATGATGGAAGAAAAGGAGTTTTGTTAATTTCAGACTAAATCCCCCAAAGCAACTAATGGTTCTTATGCTCAGCAAGGACTGGGTTTTCTCATGCAGTGAGAAGCTGCTTCTGAAACTTTCATATCCTTGGTCTATAGCAGGTATTTGGAATATTTCTGTCACAGAACTCAGCAATGGCAACTGTGTATGGATTGTTCTGCTGAACTTGAAGTTATTCTTTCATTGCTTATTTACTCAATACTGTATCACAAGAAAGCAATCCAGGTTTATAAGTTTTAATGTATACAGGCCACCTCTGACATTTACGTCCTTTTGCTGCAAGGACCCCACCATATGTCGTTATGAGAAATTCCTGCAACCAGCTCATCACCTGAGTAGATAAAGGCTGCAGAAAAACACACAAGCGGAAATGTCCAGTATCTGAACAAATGCCAGGCACCTCTAAGACTTCGACACCTCCATCAGATTTGCTTGTGATTTCCCAGGGCATGACAGGAAAAATTTGGAGTTCTTCAAGCAAATGAACCAGAAAAATCTGTGGTTAAGGGAATGTTCTTGCATATGGCATGTCTTAGTCATTAGGTGGTTGGTCCATGAAGTCACTGCACAAAAAGTAACAAGAACACATATGAATGGGTTTTCCCCCCTGACTCTTACATCTAAACCTTATTTGAAATCACAAATAAAATATGTCACATACAATCTATTTGACGCGACCGTGTCATAAAATTGGCACTGTACGTTCTAAGCTTACCACAGTCTGAAAGGTCAACAGAGAGGATTGATTTCCTTTACCCTCTTGTTTAAATAGCATCTTATTTTTATTAGAAAAAATGGTTTTGTTTTTTTTTAACATATCATGGCAGACAGCCCTATCCCAATACATCCTTAAATAAACAGCGACCTAAGAGCCAAAAAACAAATTGCAAATTAAAATCTATAAGGAGAACCACCTCAGATTAGTCTTCTTTCCATATATCAGAGCAAAGGATTTGAAAGATAGGAGCATTTCAAAACAGATTGGGGAGCAGCAGCTTTTATTTATTTAAATGATGTAAAATCACTGGATTATTCAAAAACAATGAAGCATGCTTTGGTAAGGCATTAACATTTTTAACATATTCTTGCATTCTGGCAGTGAAGGGAATGGTAAAATTCCCTCTATATTATGTAAAACGACTTGACAGTTGCATACGTACTTAACCACAGGTGGGGGGGTTCTTCTTAATTTGGTGTCTATCATGTGATGCTTCATAAGCAAAGAATAGCAGGCCATGCTGCTTTATTCAGTTGGGTTATGCTTTTACTCTTTCTTCCTGCATGTGAAAAGCATAACAGAGAACTAGCAGAGCAGAAGTAAGATGTGTTTTGTTAGTTGTCTGAAGCCCTGGGGCCCGGAACCGGATAAGTCCTGATATTATACCCTGGATTGAGCAGAATAAATCCATTTTGTTTCCTCCAAACATTTAGCCATTAAAAAAATATGAGATAGAAAAACAGACTTTGCTGTCTGCATGCCTTCTTGTAAAGCTTGTATTGTGGAAATGTCAGAATCATTAGGTCATTGGCATATATTTTGCAAGCTAATGCTTCTACTTTAATTCTCACTGGGGACTGCATGTCTGCTTTTCAAATAAAACCCAGACTGAAGAAAGTGAAGAGAGCTTAAAATGATGCTGTAACGCTCTGTGATGGCTGATAACACTTCAGGATATGAATAATTAGGAAATATCAGCCAAGGCTGATACAACTACAGCTATTAAAGAACCAAGCCCCACAAAAGTAATTGGTAAGTGTTAAAATTGCCTCATAAATATTTGTGGCTCCTTTTAAATGCGCACAGAGGCGCATGACTGAATAAAGTTTTAAAGTAAATACAGCACAAGAAATAAATTTAATATGTGAAATCATGCACATAATAGGAGAAGCACAGCGGGTTATACTTCAGAGAAGACAAGTGGATGAATTTGCTCCCGAATCACTCAACACAGATGCAGAACAAGTGGTCACAGAAACACAAGCTCCATTCCAAAAATAGCTGGTTGTCTCTCAAAACACATATCGCTGATAAAATCTGGCATCAGTTGGAGAAAGAGGTTAAGAATAGTAGACATAATAACACAAGTAGAAACACTCTCAACTCACAACTGGATAAAAAAAGTCTTGAATTTGCTGCAGTTACTCCTCTGCCTGACTGCTCACTGCCCAGACCAGCTTTTCAGCTCTTTGCAGACACACACAAACACACACACACACTTTATTCTGTGACTGAGCACCGGAGCCCCTCTGCTCTGGAGAGAAAGGGCAGATTCCTTCACTTTTAGTCCTTCTACGGCTGACCTGGCTCCCCTGTGCAGCTCCTGTAGCCCTGCCAAAGGCTCTCCGCAGGAAGCGGGGCAGGCTTGGCACCTCCAGGCTTTCCACCTTGAGATGCAGCTCTACTGAACTCAAAATACCCACTCAAAACACAGCCAAAGCCACCTGGTGATACCTTGATTTTATAACATGGCCAGTTTAAACTGTTTGAAACCACAAGTTTAGTGTGATATTGATACCTGTTAATAAATCAGACCAGATTTATCTGAAAAATGAATTTAGAATCAGTAGGCAAGTCAGTAAACTTGAATAAAGTTTCAGAAAAATGCAGTTTTTATTCCGAATTTCTAGACAAATCCTTAAACTAAACAAAAATCATGCAGTTTCTGTTTTCATTGTGGATGTCTTGTATAGCCCTAACTAGTTGCAGATTTCAGTGTCCATTTTTATGTTTCTGATCCATATTTTGTGGTTGCATGCTCCATAACAATCCTCCAGGATGTATCCTGACTGACTTTCACATGAACTTCATGTACTGTGACATACTGGCTTAGAGTTACATTGCCCTAAAATATAGGAAAATCAACTGTGAACACTGGAAAGTGCCATTTCACCTGGCATTTTTCAAGCTATTAGTTTACCTTATGAGTATTTTAATAAATCAACACTTTCCTGTAACCTTCTTTAAAGTGGAAATGCAAGACCCAAAGATTGTTGGCATAGGCATAAGCATAACTCCATGGCCATCAGAAGAGATACATATTGTAAAACCTGAACCTGCTCTGATGTAGAAAACTTTTCAAGTTTTACTGATCCCTTTCTTCAACCTGTTCTTCTTTGTGTATATTTTACTTAAAATCAGTCTAACAACCTATGCAAAATCCATCCTGTGTCATTCCTCTGAAATTGGATGACACTTGCATTATCCTGTTCAAATAAAAGATGAATTTACAGGGTCTCAGCTTTTACCCGAAGCCTACCCCTTTCTCCTCTGCAGAATTGGGTGAGATGATCAGTAAACAACTTGTTAGAAATGCTAAATTGAGTTTTACACAATTCTGTTTATGATTAAATCCTGTCCTTCAACTAAGTATTGGGAAAAGATGAATCCCCAAAAGCTTGAAATTGGAATAAAATAATTTTCAGAATGTATACCCCGAAAAACTTTAAAAATGTAATCTATGCAGTGTAAATTATCCTGTTAAAGCAGCAGTGCCTGACAAAGAGCAGAATGTCATCTCAAGCATCAGTACCTTTAGTGAATGTATGTGGACTCTTTGGAGAGGAAGACAGTTCTCAGAGAAATCTGGAGAAATTTGAATTAGCCCAGTTTATTTGAAATATTGTAGAAGGCAAGTAAGTTTGGAAGCATTTTCAAAAAAAAGAATACATATTTTCAGAAATGGTTTTGGATATAAATTTTCCCTGTTTATTAGCTCAGCAGTACATTTATTTATTCTTAACTGTTACACAAAAAGAGTTTGCCAAGTTCTGGCCTCACGTATTTTCCTTTCCAGATCAAGCACAAGAGCAACTGGAACATGATGAAAAAGAAGCCTGTGTTATTGCTCCTGTGAGCATGATGGCAATGTTTTTGTGGGTTAGAGCAAAAGAGGACACATGCTGCAAGAGAACTGGCTATCTCAGAGGCATGGAGCATTTAATTTCATCCTGTCCTTAGATTTTACTGACTTTGTGGCAAGCCCTGTCCGCCTTGGTTTCTCACAAATTCCCTCTTTTCACAGTTTGCTTATTCTAGAAAAGGCTATCTATGGCTTATAAATTATGGCTTATGTAAGATTCTCACTGGAATGATGATCTCTCCTGAGCACTATCAGGTACCATAAATTTGGAGGCAGCCTCTAGAACTTGAGGAGATGATAAAGGGGTAAGTGCAGAGCTCATATCAGTCACAGCACTGCTCCATTATAGCTGTCACACAATTGCAAGAGGTTCAAGCAACATCTTCCTCTTCACGAAGACACTGAGTGGGGAGAAGGCAACAGTGGCTATTATTACATAGAACTGGATCAGAAGCACTAGATTTATTGAGGACAAGAGCAAACTAGTCGCCATTCTAAATTACAGAAATCTCAATGCTGCAGTTCTAGAAAAAAAAATCAAGCTATGGGGATAGAAATTTCCTAGGAGAGACAAAAAGATGGAAAGTCTTCTGAGGTATTTTATACAATTTTTTTTTTGACTGTGACTGATTAAATCTGTAACCAGATTTTGATTTTGCTCTGTGGATCACACAACCAAAACTTTAGCCATAGCCATAGTCAAATACCAGGACAAAAAGCAACAGAGCGTGCACGCCAGTATTGTGAGAAAAAAAAAGAGAGGAAAATGTTGTGGGACTCTTTTCATATACAGCTATGAGTTTTTATAGGTTAGACTTGGGTGCATACATTATTCTTGCACCCAGAGATGGTATACAGTATACTAGTGAGCTGAACTTACCAAAATAATTTTGAAAAGAAAACCTATTTATAGGGAAAGAATTGATAAAAGCTTCCTTGATGACACTACAGTGAAATCACACTGTTATGTGTGGATATGAACTCCACGTGAAAGCATAACAAAACCTAGAAGAAATAACATTTATAATTGTTTTCTTATAAAACATTTTCAGGAAAAGGAGTACTTACTCAAGGGGTGAAAATGCCAGATATTAGGTTGTTAAGTAAGTGAATACAGTAGGAAGACAGAAGCCATTAAAAGCTCAAAAAGATATTCTTAGATGTTTTTAATGGCATAGAAAAGCTATCAATGGAATACAAAATAAAGTTAACAGAATTCAAATTCCCTGTTATATGTGTGCCAACACATACTCAGAAGCATACTTAGATGAAAACTTAAGGAAGAAATTAGACTTGTTGCTCTGAACCCAGAAGAGAGTACTGATGCGCCTTTAGAATGGGTCTTTTGTCTACCAGCCCCAGAAGAGGAAGGGGAAACCCTTTACCTACACCTTGAACCTAAAAGAAAGAGGGAAAGGGACTTTTTACAAGAGCCTCAAGGAACAGAACAAGCATGAATGGCTTCACATTGAGAGGAAATAGGTTGAGAATGGATATTAGGAAGAAATTCTTCCCTGGGAATGAAGTGAGGACCTGGCACAGGTTGTCCAGAGAAGCTGTGGATGCCCCATCCCCGGAAGTGTTCAAGGACAGGTTGGATGGGGCTTGGAGCAGCCTGGGATAGTGGAAGGTGTCCCTGCCCATGGCAGGAGGTGGAACTGGATGAGCTTTAAGGTTCTGTCCACTCATGTCATGCTGTTATTCTATGTTCTACCTACCTCCTAAGGGGACAAGCCAATGCCTGTACAGAACTTCACACCAGGAAGAGTGTTTTTTAATAAATGCATTTCTCTCCTCTTCCTCTCATCTCATCCTGAGTACTTCAACTGGGTGGTGGAAAATATCTTTAGAAAGAAAGTTATCATCCGTGAAATTTTAACTTACAATCCCTAAACACAGTGTATGCTCTGCACCTGTATCATTTCCTGAAAGGATGTCCAAACATGGGAATATACTGAAGTTTACTGACGGTATTTTGCTGTGACTATGAAGAATAGAATGGAATAGAAACAGACAGGGAGCTGGTGGTGTAAGCTTGGAACTTAACAGACAGCAGTGTAAGGGTAAGAGTGAATAATTAACTTCTATAGGAAAACCAGCACTGATCTAGGGGCCCTGCTGGGCCTTGGGGGGTTAGAGATGGTTATCAATATTTCTTTACTTACAGAGAAGGAAAGTACACAGGAGTGATAAATTTGGCTGAAAAAAAAAAATCTATCCAATTTGACTGCCATAATTGTTGATCTAAAAACTTTAATCTGCAAAAAATGTGTATGAAATACACTAATCATAATAATGAGCCTAAGAACAGCTTATGAAGAAGGCGCTGTTCCTTTGATTTTCTCATGGTAATTGCTAGACAGAATCATCCCCTGAACCCACTATGTGAGGCCTCGCAGTAACATTTTTGCAATGATGGAAATGATCAGAGCCTGTAGGAAATGTTGCAGGAAACCTAACTGAAGCTGAATGCCAGTGAACATGGGAAGGAAAATGAAAAGCTTCCAGAGCTTATGCATGCCAGTTCCTTGATTGCAAAAGCAGGCTGTAAACTGCCTATGCCAGTGGTGGAGAAAAGAGTTTCACAAACAGAAGAGCTTATTTCAATTGCAGATGGGTGATTTACAGCTAGAATATAAACCTGGAAAAGATCTCTCGTCAGCAGATGCTCTGAGTTTTCAATAAATGAGAGTTAGTACAAACATCAGAGTCTTATGTTGTTCATGTAAATAGGTTCAAGAAAGTTTTCCCGGTCTCAGACAGGATGTGGTCAGTCACTGCAAGAAAGGCTAATGCAAAAATGAGACTTTGCAAAAGGTGATGCTGGTGATTAAGGCTGGCTGACCTTCTGAACACAAATCTACTCCTTGTAACAACTTTGGAGGAGAAATGTGTGTGGCAGATGGTACTTTATGCAGAGGTTCTAGATCAGTGGTGTGTAAAATTGCAATGTAGGAACTACAAAAGTGAGCACACGAAAGGTGTGTGGACACCAGGAGTGGACAAGATTGGTTTAAAACAGATGACATTTGAATCAAAACTAATGTAGATTCAGGGGAGAAAAAAGCCCTAACAATACAACAGCAAATGTAAAAAATAGGAATATTCAGAAGCTAGGGAAGTGGGGGAGAATCTGTCTTTTAAACAACATAAGACCTATAGACCACATTTGATGTATAGAGCTGTACATACATAGATGAATAACTATTCACGTTTTGGTTGGCAGGACAAACAGATGGAGCCTCAAGCTGTGCCAGAGGAAGTTTAGGTTGGACAGCAGGAAGATTTTCTTCACCTAAAGGGATGCTAAACATTGGAACAAGCTGCCCAGGGAGTTGGTGGAGTCTCCACCCTTAGAGGCACCCAAGGAACGCCTGGATGTGGCACTCAATGCTCTAGTCTGGTTGACAAGGTGGGGATCAGTCACAGGCTGGACTCAATGGACTTGGTTTTTTCCAGCCTAAATGGCTCTGTGATTCTGTGGTTATTCTTAATTTCCAGAAATATCACCATTATACACAACCATGAAATTTGTGATCACACATACAAAATCTCTGTTTTCTCGGTTACTTGCCTCGGAGAACCAGTGTGTTACTAATATATTTTTGTAAATTTGTATACATATACTGAAACAAACTGAAGCAGAACACACACTGTGACAGTGTATCAGAGCTTAAAGTCTTTTTATGCACACAATAGCACACAGAAGGTATTTGACAGCAAATGCAGTTGTGAAAATCACTTGTGTCTTGCAAAAGAAGTTAATTTCTCTGAGATTACTAAGAAAGTCCACAAATATACTGCCCACTTTAAACCTGCACAAAAGAAAGAGGAAAGACAAACAACCTGAGGCTCCAAGATCTGAATCAGAGCAGACTAGAAATGGAGTGGGGATCAGTCAACATCAGTTTGAGAACTGAATAAAACATTGTGGAGAGCTACAACCAAGGGAGCACCAGCTCAGAGCCCAATGGACAGCTATGAAGAATTTGCTGCATCATCATGTGAATTTATTCCATGCTTTCATGGAGAAATGAAAGTACTCAGTGACATCTGAGACCTTATTTTAGTTTACAGCTAAATTTAGTGTTTAGTTTACAGTGTAAGCAGCCTGACTTTGCTCAGAAAGCCATCTCCCTTTCTCCCAAACTCTTCCTTTGAGTAGTCATTAGCTTCCTCCGACAATGCCAAGTGATTTTTTTTGGCCACCAGCTTGTGGTAGTGAGCGGCGATAATGAGACAGCACACACCTTGGTTCGCAGAGATTTGAGAGCCAGCCAGTGAGCCCCATTTATTGTATTGTTCTTTATATAGTAGGAATTCAGGTATATGATTGGCTAGGTTCTACACCACCCTAATTCAAAACATATCGTACCTGGACAGTAATAACAGGTGCTTTATATTATTGTTTTTCAAACCTCCCATGGGAAAGAAGGATTTTTTTCACAAGCAGCCCCAGGCAGCAAGCCTTGGGCCGCTACACTGGCTAAAGCCACAGGATGAGCCTCACAGAAATTGCAGTTCAGGTAGACAACCATAATGATGGTAGATGGGAAAAGGGAAGGAACAGAAATTGAATGCCAAGAGACAGGCAGAGGGAAACTTACTAGTTCTGTTGGTATGTTATTAAAAATTTCCATTTCCATCTTCTCCACCATATTCTTTCAAGACAGTTTGAAGAAAGAGGTCATCTTCTGGGCAAACTGAGTTCTGCAAAAGCAAGGATGAAAGACAGGCAATATTTATGGTACATATATTAATTTACTTCACAGGAAATTGCCCCAAGTCTATGGGGTGCAGTTGTCCTGCAAAGTCTGCTCCTGCTCAGCTGTTTTACTCACCCAGAGTTGATAAATACAGTTGATCAATAGCAGTTCAAGATCCCTGAAATAACTTTCTAGATTTGCAAGATTTATTACAGCCATTTTGTCTTGAACCCTCCCTAGATTTCCCCCCTATTTTCTGTATTTAGACCTCAATGGAGAAAAATAATTTATAAATGTATTTAACTTTAAAGAGGTGATTAATGCCTAAAGACATCAATAGCAGATAAGCACATAATTACTTACGTCTAAAATAAAGATGAGATTTGTACATTTTAAGTGCATTCCTAAAAGGATTTCTTAAGGGAGATTTTTTCATCTTGTTCTCCTCACCTGTAAAGAGTCTAGCGCAAAGACTTCTGTAAAGAAAAAAAAAAAAAGAAAGGAAAAGCAGAAATGTTTCCTTGCAAGGATGTTTAAAAGAGAAGCAAGGTTTTGGTTTGTTTGCAGCACAGTATATTTTAACACACATTGATTTCTTCAAACATTTGCAGAATATGTATGAGGGGGTTTTAAAGCCAGTGTAATCTATCTTTTGGTTTTTCAAGAATATCTGTGCCTGTGCTTTTGATTCAGCCACAGTAAATAAGAAAGCTTCCTTCCCTTTTTGCAAGGCCTGTTTGATGCTGTTTCTTGATCTTGAATTAGCTGTTGACTCATATCAAATGCAAATCAAGTCCTCTTACAGTATGAATCACCACTGCCCTTGGTTAAGGGGGTAAAAAGACATGAGAAGGGAAACAACATTTCTGGACAATACTGATGATTGAGGGCTGGTGTGACTCATACTTAGGAGGGCTGCTGCATTTTCAAGTCAACAACTGGGGAGATTAAGGAGCAACTTCAAACAGGACTTTCAAAGGGAGAAAAAAACAGAAACTGGGATAAGCTACAGAGTAACGCACACAGCCACATCCTGAAGCCCTCACTGATTCCCAATGACTTTACCTTTATGGTTTCCAAGCACTAAGCTTAGAGTTCACAGTTTAAGACTGGCCATCAGTTAGCTGGGAGTTTCAAAGAGCCCGAAGTCCACTCAGTAGAGTTTTTAAGTAATTATTTCTTGGTCAGATTTGGTAACAAACAGGAATCCAGAGAGCTGTGTGTAATTTTCCTCAAAAAAACCCTCTAGTTTTCTTCTCATATACATAGCATTTTTATAAAAACTGTGGGCATATCCGTGGTTACAAGGAAGAGGGTATGGATGGGGACGTCTCAATTTGCTGAAAGTTAGATATGGAGGACAATTCTCAAAGAAGTATAAAACAATTTTTCTATCCCATCTAATTTTACTCTATATGGAAACTTAATATGGATTTAGAAAAATGTCTGTCCATTCACAAAAGCATCTCTCTGCAGATGAGAAAAAGACAGATATAACTTATTAGAAAATCAGTAAGTCAGAAGCATACCCACTTTGCTATTTACCACTGACAGAAATAACCATTTTTTCCCGAACAGGGGTGAAAAATACATTTTCTTTGGTTCACTAAAAATTGAAAGAGACTTTTGCTATTCCCTTTTAGAGTGTCTGAGGGAGGGAACTGTTTGGTTTTCTAATCAAAGATTGTTCCATGCATTATACATTACTGCACATGAGCCCCTTTTCTATTCAGGTATACCAGGCTTAATTGCAGAACCGATACTGCTCTCTTTGGAGGACAAGGAATCAACATGCCTTTTGTGCATGAGCAAGATTCTGTCTTAATCCCATAATAATTTTCTAATTCCTTTCATATTCTTGTCACTGGTGCTTAAGACGAAACCTTGGCAAAAGGGCTTTAAAATAAAGTCAAGGTATTGCTCAAAAGTTTAAAAAGAGCAAGGAAGAAGAGATTCACTTCTTTTTAGAGCAGCAATTAAACAAATGCTTTTACTTTAAATAGTTCAGATGACTTAGCTCAGAACATTTTGGAGTAAAGAACAAACACAATTAGGATTACTTGGCAATTACGCTGGGGTACTCAGCCAGTGATCCTGCACAGAGATATTCTACTGCTATCACTTTTACCCAAAGGAGGGCATTGTACTGAATGCCAGAGATCCAACCTGTGCCTGCCATCAGCAGGCAGACGTCCATCAGCCCTCCTCCCCCAAAATCCCTGACTGAAACCTTGTCCCCCTCTTCCTTGCCCACATGGAACCAGGAGCTGTGCTGGCTGCTGGCTTCACCCGTCAACTCTGTCCCATTCCTCTAGACAGTACCAAGCAACTGCACCAAGCCACACGTTCTGATATGACAGATTAAACACCAAGAATGAGGAAATCAAACAACACATGAAATCCGCCAGGCGAGTTCTCTGGACAAATATTTCCAATTAAGTCTGCACCGAGGTCCAGGTTCATTGAAGCTGGCTCTGAAACAAGAAACCTCATGGTTGGCCAGGTGGGTTTCATGTGGCTGTGCTGTGTGAACACTGAAACAGTTTCTGTAAAATACACCACAGATAGCTTCTAATTTGAAAATATTTGCATGACAAACAATGTGTTTCATGTGTGTCCAGCGAGTTATATCCTTAGTTAAGAGAGTAAAGTGTCTGAGAAACGTTTGAGAGAATACATGCACAGAAGGGACCACTATGCATTTCTGGTGTCTATTCTCATCTGTTTAAAATGAATATAGGAAATCAGGTTGACTAGGTTTTTCATTTTAACGTAACTTTCTAGTTATCATCTGATGTCAAGCTGCTAATTACACACAGGTGGTGTAATAGTCAAGTGGTGAAAATTTCAGGCTTGTGACACAGAATACTTACAGCTTTGCAGAGATGGTAACATTTTCCACTGAGCAATGCAATACCAGATTTACAAAATAGAGACATAAAGTTATGACCCCAAATTCCCACTTGCAAAGACACAGCCCAGAGAGCAACAACTCCTGCTACCCAGTAGTATCTCCTGTGCACTTCAGATCAACCTCTGACGGAACTGATGCATACTAGTCATTCATTTACGTAAACTCATATATTGGTTTTTCTGCTTCAAATTAGGTAAACCCATGTCTTGGGTTTTCTTGCTTTAAATTCCTCTTTTTAAAACATTGATTCAAATATCTTAACTTGTACATGAAAATGCTGGAGGAATAAACTCCCCGGCAATATTTAGCTTAAAAAAAAAAAAAAAAAAGTTTTGTCATATTTTACATAGCAGCATTTCCTGTTTCCTCAACAATGAGATTCAAAATAATAAATCTGTTCTAGCATCCAGTCTCACCCACACCTTCTGCACCTTCCTTTACAACACAGCTGGGCACAGATTTATCAAGGGCAGCTAACAGGCCGTGGCTGACCCTTCCCTGCACCAAGCTGGCTGCAGCAGCATTGCTTTGGCATTGGGGCAGCTGCCTGGCCAGATCAGGGCATCACCTGTACCTGGATGTGTGTCATCTGCAAGCCCTGAGGAGCAGCCTCTGCCCTGCCCATGTGGGTCAGGATCCTATGGGCTTGCTAAAGGCCCCTGGCTCCTCCATACTCGATTTTTGTGACCCTGGCCTGCCAACACAACCCCCTGAATGTTAAACTGCTGCACCCAGCCCTGCATACACCTATTTATTCAGGCCACCATATGTAACTGATTAACAGAAAAGAACATTTAATATCAACATCCCCTTGTCAGGTCATTCCAGCCTAGATTTCAGATTCATTCACAGGGAGCTCCAGTTTGGTCCAGCGTTTATTTGTTCCGAGGTGCCATCACCATGAGCTGTGACCAGGATCCCACCACATTAGGCCAAGGCATGTACACAGGAACAGCAGTGAGAAGCCGCAGTGTTCCAGAGAGCTGGCAGCCTGAGCTAGGAGGAGAGGTGAGAGGACAAACAGATGACATAGACACTGAACAACACTCTGAAAGGCTGAAGTAGTCTGGGAGCAGAAGCCTGAGTTTACTTTCAACAGTGCTTTTGAAAACCGCATCCAATGTGACTTCTCCAAGGTCACATAGAAAGTCAGAAGTGAAGCTGGTTTGAGTAGCAGTCCAGCATCCACAGGACCCCAGGATGGCTGGAGGCAGACTTCAAACACCTTAGATAACCTAACTGTGAGATTAGATCCTAGTTAGGAAAAAAAGTTAAACAGTTCAGCCATGCTGCTGAAAACAAGGAATACGGCACTGGCACTAAAGTCCAACCTCAGCATCCAAACCACAAAGAAAGAAAACCATGGCAGCAAGGCTTGCAGAGGAAAAGGGCTCACAACCTCACAAACGGCTGTGAGGGAGTGGGGAAAAGGACCTGCAAACTGCAATCATCCATACGGAACTGCTCCAAGAGGTAGGGCTAGTGAGGTACTCAGAGTGTGATGAACAACAGGCACCCCCGGCTCATGACTTAGTGCAGGCTCAAGATGAGAGAACTACAGCTGGGAAAGAAAACAAACGTAACCAGAAGAAAGTAAAAAATGGAAGAAGGGCTAAGGGGGAGGGAACAAACTCAAGACCCTAATTTCTCTCATGCAATGAACAGAAAGTCACAAATTTAAGGAACAACCTTGAATTCTGGTTTGGGTTTTCTTTTTATGTAGTATTTTAATTTTTTATAGTATTTTTTATTCTAGCATGATGCCAGCAATAGCAAACCATATGCTACAAGAGATGGCTGTCCAGGTAAGTAATGAAGTGGTAAAACAAGAGTTCCTAATACTTCAGATGGCTGCCCTGCCAAGGGGTGGCCTGGCTCCAAGGTGCTGAAGGACAAATCAATGTGGAAGCTGATCAGTCCCAGCTTTCATTGGGTTAAGCATAGTCCAACAAAACTATTAAGACTGTTCAAGACTTTCTCTAGACAGTCCCAGAAGACCAGGCAGGGCAAATGTTCATGCTGTGTTTGAAGAAGCAGCCGTAGGAGTGGCCACGCCCCAGTCGCTGCCCAGGCACAACACATACCCAAAGTGTACAGCCCCACACGGTCACTCCATGGCAAAGGGCACCCCACACACTCAAGGAGGCCGTGGGGTTTGATGCACTGCCAGGTCTGCCTGGAAAAGCTCGCTGCAGAGAAGGCACCAGAGGTGAGTGTTGCACACAAGGCTGCTCCTGAGACAAGTCACTAAGAGCTCTGTAGGCACCACCATGGGGCAGCACTGGATGAGGAGAGGACATTCAAAACTCCACACAACCATCACAGAGAATTGCTTTATCTTTAACCTTTGGCTTCTCAGTGAACCCACAGAGCTATCTATAGTCATGTTCAGAGCACAGTATATCAGAAAGGCTCTTTGTGTCTGTCACCGTAGTGGTCCCTCTATAGAGGATGTCCAGCTTAGGTCTTCTTCTCTCCTGGAAGCAGCCTGGGCTTATTTATCCTTCTGGAAAGCAGTCTGGGGGAACCAAATAATCCCGTATTCTCAAAATCAGGCCTAGAGGACACTTAGGATAAACAGGTTTTGTGGAAACTCTCAACAGATGAGCCTTTCCCAAAGGGAAGTGTTTAACTGTACCATGTGCCCCATGGTTTGTGCATTAAACAACTCTGTTCTTGAGCTTGGGGGGATGACCTGTGGGGTTTTATAGCCCCTACATACTACATGACTTCCCACTGCAAAGTGAGACTCAGTGGTTGTTTAACTCTTCACAATAACATGACTTTGGTAATATCAGCCACACACAATGACAGTGTTTAAAAACTCTAGTGGTGAAAGAGACTATAAAAATGATGGCAGAGATTGATGCATTAATCAGGAAAGTGTGACACTGAGATGGGTCTGTCCAAGCTCTTATCTTAAGCATCCTAAAAGTACCTATAAGGCCTTTCATCTCCCCTGATCCTCAAAAAGCCCTCAAAGTGAGGCAGAACAGAATAAATAGATTAAAAGTAATGATTTCCCAACTTGATCCCTGTGCTGTTTCAGAGTGCATCTCTTGGGTGCCTGTTGCATGCTTTTCACCATCCATAATTCTGTTCGCAGTGAGGTAGGACCTCTCTGGCTTGCAACAGTCTCAGCACACCAAGGTCCCTCACCATGCACCTGCCTCTTCCTCCTCTCAAAAGTCACCCACACCCTGCTGCTGTATGAGTTCCCTGTCTGGTGCTCCTTTGTCTTGCCCTCAGCTGGCACTCTGGACTTTGCAGAATATGGGCTACTGTTGTGGGAATTTCATGGGAAGGATAAAAAAGAGGGGGACCTGCTATATGGTTGTAAAAGATGATTTACAACATGTGGAGGTAGCACAGTCCAGAATAGTCATAGTCCTCACCTGAAGGCCAACTAGCAAAACCAAACCAAACCAAACCAAACCAAACCAAACCAAACCAAAAGAAAACAAACAAACAAAAACAAGAAACTCAATCAAACAAAACAAACAAAACCAACAACAAAAACCACAAAAAACCCAAAGACCAAAACCAAACAAAAAACCCAACAGAACCCAACCAACCAAAAAAAAAAAAAAAAAAACCAAACCAAAAAAACAAAACAAAACAAAACAAAACAAGCTAAACCCCCCCAAAAAACCAAAAACCTCCCACAACCAAAAAGCACAATTGAGCCACTTTCCTGGAATAAATACAAACAAATTTCAAAAGCAGCTTGCTGCATGGCAAAGCTGACTGAGAAGGTGAATTCTGAGAAGTGAAGCTCTCCTTGCATGGTGACACAGAGTACAGGGGAATTTAGAGGGCAAGGATGTGTGTCGGTGCTTTTAGGAAAAGGAAGTGGACGACAGAGATACAAACATGGAGATTGCCCTGAGCAGACAAGCTTTTAATAAATGGAGTGAGGCAATGTGGACCTTCTCTGGTGACAGTGGTCTGCATCTTCACCTGGAAATCAAGGCTGCACACACACTCTCCCCAAAAATACAGCCTTGCACTAAAGAAGATGCCCAACTTGCACCACCAGCTTCTCCCCATAAGAAAAGTTCAAATAATCATGTTATCCACTCCACTAAGACCCACAGAAGCACCTGAGAGACTAATGTTTTTTCTGTAAATGATCCTGTTAAATAGATTCACAATTGGCTACTTTATTCAACTATGGTTTTAAGTATGGTACAGCCTGTCAGTCCTGCTCCCTCTTGCTCACGCAGCTGCCAACTATGTGATGGCAATGTTCAATGGAAAACGTACTTTTCTTTTGAATAGTGGCAGGTATGTTCCCTTGAAAAATCCAGTCCTGCAGTTTGGTTTTGCTTCAAGCATGCCAAATCTCAGAAAAAGACTCTGAGGGACAACTCTTGAACTTTGCTGTGGGAAAGGCAGGTTGCTTTTGCTGAGAGCTGTTTGGAGCCTAGGGAAAGTGACTGTGAAGCAGCATACAATCAAAAGGGAAAATAATTCAAAATAATGGAGCATTCAAAAATCCTTTCTTTGGCTAACACTGGCAGTAAATGTCTCACTTGAAATACTGCAAGGAAATTCAGCTTGCCTGCACAGGAGAGCTATGGCAGAGCAGGAAACTAAATGCAGTAATTAACAGGGAGATTTTAGCTCTGACAACGTAAAGCATAGCACAGCACAAGGAACTTTCTAATATTTTGCATTTCTCTATAAGAACAAGGCCAGAGTTTAAAATAATGCAGGGGGCTTGAGTGAAAGTTAATCATTCAACAGCAGGTCCTAGCAAGGATCCCCTGACTCACTTCTGGAACGGTGCTGGACTGTTCGTGGGCATTCAGGTCTACATGAGTAGATCATGTTTTGCAAAATTGGTGCCTGATGTCCCAGCTAAAACAATTCAGCCTTATTGCTTATGCAAAGAGTGGTCTGAAGTAGATACAATAGGAGTACAAGGGAAGGGATACAGGACTTGCCTGATCGTTCAACCGTGAGGGTGTGCTGAAAGATTTCTTTCTGCGCCTCCTCCGGCACAGCCCCACAGAGAGAGAGCTACCACCCGGGTCTACAGAAGTCTGATTACTGTGCACACCGTGCACTAGCTCGGCAGTGAAGTCATTCAGTAGTCTGATTAAAATAACATCTTCTAATTCCCTTTTTGTTGTAATTTACAGTCTCTCTCCTTTGGCTGAACCTGCCAGCCATCCTGGAGGTGAACAAAGAGAATGTGCTAAAGTTGCCAATTCTAGGGCCTGGTGTGAGAGAAAGCTTTTGTTTCCAGAGGTTGTATTTACTCTGGAGACAGTTAATCAAAGCTCCGCAGAGCATTGTAATTCTTCTGTTCCTTTGGTACGGGTATGAACTCTCGGTGTCTGATCCCTGCGACTGTCTTTCAAATCCCCTCAGTAAGCTCACTCCAATGTAACTTACACTAGGCCTGGTTAAGAAAGATCCAAGCTTTTTCAAAATGGTTTTAGATAATTAAATTACATCACTTATGTTGTTATATTTCATATTAGCACCATGGACACCAGCTAACACAGCTGAAATTATTATCAGGACTTTTTCAGCAGGAGGGCATTTAACACTCACAGTCCAAAAGAGGACCTGGATGGAGGCAGTTCCATTGAGGAAGCGAACATTTGGGACAATATGGCCAATTTGTCAAATGACAAATTTGAAATGCAAGGACAATCCATACATACAAAATAGGTAGGTGCTAAAGATGTCTTACATTTTCTTATGGTCTTAATTTGTTATTAACCCTCCTCTAATATTCCACATTGCCTTCGAACATAAAAACTGCATACACAGAATAAATGTGTGATAAGGCGTTTGTCTTTCATTTAAAAATCACACAAAAACCTCTCTGAAAGGTCCTCTGGTGACAGCCTTACACATTTAATTTTTCAGGTACAACTGAACACAATAACATTAATTCAAATTCAGTTTCTTGATTTGATTTTGCACCAAGTCTGGCATCTATGACAAGAGACTCTAAGACACAGCAAAACTAAACTGAAGCAACTCATTCTACTGAGAATCTGACAAATCTCATTTGCTTTATTATCTCAATAAGCTTTGTTATAAAGCTTTCTCTTTTCAGCACAGAATTATATAGAGAAGAAGCTTTATTGATAAAAGAAATCCTGTGCTACTTAACATGCAAATATTATAAGCCTCATTTCAAATACAGATACTTAAACAGATTCATAAAGCCAGTGAAGGATTTTTAGCATGGACATGGATGCCAGTTATCCTAGATAAACATTATCTATGAAGATCGCTCACTTATTTTTAAACTGCTATTTATTTTTTAAATGGTTCCATTACACAAATGAAAACAGAGTGTGCCAGAAACAGAGTGCTCTGAGACAAGTCCCCTGAGCACTGCCTGCGTGCATAAATCCAGCCCAAAATATGCCCTATGGGCAGTGAACTCCAAATAATTTCAGCCTATCTCCTTGGAGAGAACACTGTTGTATCTAGGATAAGTTCTGGGTGGTCTCCAGTTGCATTGGAGAGACTGTTTTAATACAGATAATTTAACATTGTAAAGTATTTTGGATGCTTTGGGGAACAATGATAGTGAGAAAACTGTGGTATTTAACTCAGTTGCTTTGCCACCTCTGTGAGATGAAACACACTAACACCTGCCTATGTCACCTTCAGTTTGTTTGGTCTGAACTTCAGCCAATTTATTCCAGTATTAACCAGATGCTGAGCTTGGAAAGGCACCCCAATCCACCAAGATTGGTGGACAAGGCATTACACTGGGACACAGAGCTGGCTTCACGTTTGTCCTGGGTTCACTCACCTGTGACCTTGGTTCACTTTGCCTCTGCTTCAATTTTAGCTTTTAGTAGCACACTTTTGTAGGAATATCTGCAACTGTAGGGGCAGGCTGGGACTTCTTGTGTGCACCAAACCCAAACAGCAGCAGCACAGCACTAAATAGGGTGTGCTGTGAATGACTGACTGGAGGATGCCCTCACACCAAAGCACAGGAACAGCTCAGAAACCAGTTCCCACCTCTCCTACAGGGAAATCATTGGGGTAGTGCAGCTACCCTCCACATTCCCCAGGCTGTGGTCTGCTGAGAATTGTCTCATCACATGGCACTTGCTCCTTGACTTTTGAGCAGTGGAAACCATATATACAATATCTTTCCTGCTTTCCCAGTATCACATTTCAATTAAAATCATTGCAACAGATACTACAGAAGCACAATCTGTGCTCAGAAACAGCAGGAAAGGTGATCTGTGATACAAGCTTTGTGTGAAAATGTAGTCCACCACACGAATGAAATCAAGTCTCTGAAAGACGGGAGAGGAGAGCAATACAACCCCAGCCCACAAACCAGGGCATTCAGATGCATTAACAAAAGATTAGGGTCAGTCGCCTAAAGATACTCGAACACAAAGCCCTTTTGTGGCATCAGAAGATGATTGTGATCTAATAAGTCCAGCTCAATATCCACCTGGAGCACTCTCAATTTGTTTCCATGCTTCCTCACTTTTGCTTTCTAGCAAGAGGTCCACATCACATCTGAGAAAAGCTGTTTCTAATGAACCACCCAAATTCTTATCCCATGTACTTTCTTCACACTGTGTCAGGACATACAATGCCAATAAAGTCACAGAAGTGATTCTAAGCCACAAACAGTTACACGGGGTCTCATTTCCTTTGCAAAGTGTTGCTTTTTGAAGTGGCAGCATTTTGACTTATTCTGTCTTTGTTAGAAGCTAAGATTGTAACACTGAAAATCTATAGTGAAATCTGTCCCCTACTGAATGGCAAAACTCCCAGCAACTTTAGCAAGGCCAGGAACAGATTTCATCTCCTGTATCTATAGCAACTCAGAGGCATAGATTGTATTTGTGGGACCTTAAAAGTCAGAAAGCAATGGGTGGCAATCATAACAAAGTTGTTTTTCCCAGGATTCTTAGAAAATAAAAGACAAATAAATAAAAATCCAGAATATTTTAACATTTCATTTCCCCAATCCCTCTTCATGAGCAGCTACAAGTCCTCAGACTTTCCCACTGCCAGTGGTCAATGATATCATTCACAGTGATTTTTCTACAACCTTCATTTGCTGGCCTTTCTTAGAGTTGTTACAGTTTCCTGTGGGCTTTGGTTTGACTTGTATTTTTCTTGGCCATAAATTGACCTGAAAATATGAGGCTATTTCAAGCAAAAGTATCAAAAAATAAAGTATGCTCTTTCAGCCCCAATGGCCACACCCCTGTGCCTCCTGCCATTCTACCCAGTTAGCATTTTTCAAGCACTTTATTTACTTATTTATTTATTTGCACGTTCAATTGAAATTGCAGAAGTACTGGAGGCAACCAGAATATAATTACAGAGGCTGTAATTTGGCAGTAAAAGTCACGTTCTTTCAAATAAGGGTTTCAAGTCCATGGGGCCAGATGGGTTCCACTGAAGGGCACTGAGGCAGCTGGTGGAAGCCACTTTCCATCATGTACAAGCAGTGCTGGCTCACCAGGAGGTCCCAGGTGAATGGAAGTTGGCCAATGTGACACTCTGCTGTAAGAAGGCTGGAAGGAGCATCCAGGGCCTGTCAGCCTGACCCTGGTGCTGGGAAAGGTCATGGAGCAGATCCTCTTGAGTGCCATCATGCAACATGTGCAGGACAACCAGGGGATCAGCCCCAGCCAGCCTGAGGTTACGACAGGCAGGTCCTGCTTGACTCCCCTGAGCTCCTAGGACCGAGTGAGCCCCTCAGTGGGTCAGGGGAAGGCTGTGGATGTGTCTGCCTGGACTTGAGTAAAGCCTTTGACACCATTTCCCACAGCATTTTCCTCATGGCTTGGACAGGGGTACTCACTGTTCACTGGGCAGAAGACTGGTTGAATGGCCAACCCTAGAGAGTGGTGGGGAATGGAGCTACATCCAGCTGGGGCCAGGCACCAGTGGTGTCCCCAAGGCTCAGAATTGGGGTCACTTCTGTTTAACATCTTCATGCATGACCTGGATCAAGGCCACCCTCAGTCACTTTGCAGTTGACACCAAATTGGGTTGGAATGTTGGGTGCTCTGCAGAGACAGGCTGGAAGGAGGTTGTAGCTAAGTAAGGGGGTCAGTCTCTTCCAGGTAACAAGCGACAGGACAAGAGGAAGTGGCTTCAAGTTGTGCCAGAGGACATTTAGTTCGGATACTAGGAAAAATTTTTTCACTGAAAGGATTATCAAGCATTGGAACAGGGAAGTGGTGGAATAACTGTCCCTGTAAATGAGTCGATGGGGCACTTGAGGATATGGTCTACTGGTGAAGTTGGCAGTGCTGGGTTAATGTTTGGACTTGATGATTTGAGAGGTCTTTTCCAACCTAAATGGTTCTATGATTTTATAAGTTCTCACCAAAAGACGCTTACAGAAGCTGTGTTGTGACCAGTTCCTTTGTTTCTCCCATCATCCAAACAGGCTCCTCTTGCCACAGGACAACACATCAATCCACAGCGAGGCATGGGTTTGGGATGGAAAAGCAGCCCTGCCCCTGATCACCAACAGCACCAGCCTGGGTTTTCCTTTGGGGTTTTCTTTCCCATTGCTTTCCCCACGAGCAGGCCCTGATGAGATGGCAGGATTAGGTGATACCACAATACTTACTAAAAGATGCACTTCCAGCCTTCCCTTCACTCCTCCAGAACCTTCCAAGCTTGCCATAGTACAAATTGACATAGTATTTTAACAGATTGCCTATATCTATGTGGACAACCAAACATATAATTGAAGGAATATTCTAATATTCAATTAGTCATATTTTTCAACTGGTATGAGTCTAACACTGTAATCATGACATTACAGGACACTTGCATAGTCTGATGTGGTCTTTTTATAATAATATACAAGGCAATGGCATCATTTTGTCCAGCTGAAAATCTACATGGTGGCACTGAATCTAAGTTTTTCCAGTTGCTGAAATGATTCTCACCATTCAACAAGAAGAAATGAAAAAGCCCTCAAGTGAATTGTATTTCTAATTTATTGAAAGCTACACATGAAACAAAACAACCTCCCACCTAGAACCCTGTAGATTTATCCAGACCTCCTTGCATGTAGAGGTGCAGTCATGAAAGAACTGTAAATTATTCAGGATTTCTTCTTACTGAAGAAATGCACATGCTGAAGAACAGACCAGTCTAACTGTTGCAATACTACTTCAAAATAGATGAAATAGAGTGAATGAGTAAAATGGAACCAATTTTACCAGTGGGATGTGGAAAGTGCAGACTGTGATATACTCTGAATTTTGTCAGGCTTCTGACAGATTTGGAGGGGAAGTCACTTATGCTGTGACCCAGCAAAGCAGATGAGCACAAAAACATACCTCTGAAAAAACAGAGCTCATTCAAGTCATCATTACCCAAAGTAAAGGTGGAAGTCTTAGAGGGTATCCGCCACCTGGGTGATTTCTGGGGAATTTTAACCCAATTATGGCTTTGGAAAACATCCAGTTTGTGGTTGTAACCGTCTATCTAAGCTTGTTCTATGACTAGAAAACTTGTGAAAGAGCTATTTGGACAAGGCCAGTGAGATAAAGTTCCCCCCTCAGAGCTAGATAAGCAAGTCAGTGGGTATTTGGCAGCCTCTCAGTCCCACAGCCAGTCAGCAGAGATGCACAGCCAAATACCCCTGAACTACTCTGCACCTGAGTTGGTAAATGATGTCTTGTCAGTGCTCACCTTCCAGAAGGAGCTTTGTCTGAAGACATCAGGAGACTTGGGACACACCACTTCCTTTAGACTTCTATTGCAACACATAATTACTCTTCATTTAATCATTTCCTTCAACTGCTCTAGTGACTCATTATAAACTCAGTGATACTCACCCACATAAATGCAAGCTTATAAGGCTTCAGACAAAAATATGCAAGTTTTTTATCTCTGCTTTTCATCTGCAGCTGACTTCTGCCCAGCCTTGCTATGGTTACTTTGATCTCGCATTGGCCAGCATCCATGCCATCTTTCACTTCTTTTGGGAAAGACTGCACTGAGTCATTGTCAGGGTGGTTTTGTGCCAAGCTCCTTCTGTTCAGAGATGAAATTCCCAAAGTGGTGCCTAATTCTCCTTTCCTAAACTCTTATTTGAGCACTGTGGTAATTGGTTTTGGTTTTCAAAGATTTGGAGTATAAGGCATCTTCTGACAGGAGGTATCAGGTGTGGGCCCAGCTTTACAGAAAACATAGATCTTGTTTTCATGTTCCCCAACAGCAAACTAGAATTACAGGTTTTCATTTGTGGGCTCAAAGATTTTGACAGGAATGCCTATCAACTGGATTGTAAATCCTCATCATTTGGCAGCAATTGCTCAAGTTGTCATGAGCAGTTTAAACCTCCAAGAGTCACATAATTTGCTCACTGGGAAGTAAATACCTGGGAAAAACCAGATGGTGCAGGATCAAGATGTTAAGAGGTGTCCACATGGCACAAAGACAGGTCTAATAAATACAGTTACGAGACCTCTAAATGATACCAGAAGTAGGTAAATGCCACATCACAGTTCCATAACTTCACCCAGTTTCTAAGTATTTCTGGACTGCAGCATATTGCTTTAGAGTGGGATTCCAAACTTTCATTCATCTACTATATGTATGTTCCAAGATCATAATGATCTATTTTGAAATATTTAATGTATTTGCCATTAACTCTGTGAAACACGAACTTTTAGGGTTAGCCTGGATTGTTAACCTGGCTGTAAAATAAACCTCACTGCTCTTCTGGATTGAGAGTTCTCCAGCTTTCAAACCCAATGGCATTCTGTAGATTTAATGGTATCAACAGCTGAAGTGGGTAAATCATCTGGAGCATTATCTAGGCACAGTTTGCTCTACAAATATTTAGGGAAAAGCCCTTCAGCCCAAGGGAAAATTAAACATGGCCTGGTACCCATACAGTAGTAGTAGGCAAAAGCTTTGCTGTGGAAATGCTCCTGCTGGACTGTATTAATTTAGAAGTCGACTTCCTGGGCTAACTTTGCTGTCTTGACTACTATAGCTTGATAAGGACCTTTGCGACTACGGAATAAATTTGTAATGAAGTCAAGATTGGAGACAAGCTATTTCACTTCTTAGCCAGCACCCTGCTTCCTGATCTATCCTTCCTCAAAATAACCCCCACACAGTGCCAATTCCTGTCACCCAAAGCTGTAGCTTCAGGACAACTGAGCCATCAGGTAGAACCTTTACAAGGATGGTAACTGAGATGCTCTCAACACTCTCAGTTGCTAACTGGACCCCAAACAGAAGCTTGGCCTCCCCATGGTCATACTGGGCAGCATCATCCAGGAAAAGGAGCCTTCCTTTGAAGTCCAGCAGACACTGTGTGCCTGGTGCACTCCTTCCCTAAGGGGCTGCACTGCACAAGGACTGGAGGACTTGATGACATCACCTGAAATTTGCTGCACCTTGACCATTGGGAGGCCTCCAGGAGAGTGAGGATGAGACCAGGACAGCAATGTTCCCACCAAACAAACTGAGTTCCTCTCCACCAGGCTCTGTAACACTGGAGAGTGCACAAGACACTCTAGGAGCCAAAGCCTAAAATAATGCAAACAGCCTCAAATCTTGCACATTTTTATGTGCTACTGTTGTTACTCAGACTTGAACTGGGTTCGATAGAATTGATATAACAAGCTGACAACTTTCCCAATGAAAAGCAGAAACTTTGTAAACACCCCCAAAGATTTACCCTTAGGAGTAAACTCATCACCAACTATGATGAAGGGTAGAAGTTGTTAGGAAGCTGCATTAGGCTGATTAGGCTTCCTTCACATCCCTACCTCTCTCCTTGTTAATCTTAGGTAGCTACAGCCAAGGCACAAAAAACCCTGGAGGAAAACTTAATCTTGATCACTGCCTGCCAACAAAAAAACTGACTGTACCAGTAGGCTGACTGGTACAAGTTTAGGACATTTTCCATACATCTACTCAAGTTAATGGCAAAAGATGTTCTACAAGAATATTCCCTGTAGTTTTTTGATGGGAGGTGTGATTTCAAACCATATTGCATTTCATCTCAAAAGCATTATTAAACATTTACATCATAGAACATATTTACTTTTGACTTCTAAAAGAGCCATTGCTCTTCTCTGTGGGAGGTTTGCTATCATCTCTGTGATATGGGATAACACCTTCTCCTGAGGGAACTGGAGTAATATGACTTTACACACAGAGAATTGTCCTTCAAAGCTGCATCTTCCGCTCCTGAGTCAGAAAACAACTGTGTGTTACACACTGCAGCTGGAGGCACACGGTCTCTATGCCTTTCATTCCCTGCAGCCATGTCCTGTGTGAATCTAGCATAACATCATGTTACTCCAACTACTGGAAAGCTTCACAGAAGTCAGGGGGGAAAAAAATCACCAGTGTTAAGTGAAAACAATCTTGAATCAATGTTACACTGCAGCCAAAGTGCAGCTGTATTGAATGTCAGCTCTATTGGAAACCTATGCCGAGTTTGATTTGTAGATTTTTCTTCCTTCCCCACCCCCATTTTGTTCTCTTCACCCCCACCTTATTTTCATCGTGTTGCTTTAAAAGTGTTCTCAAAGATCCCCATGTGAGTTTGGTTCCTTTGGAACGGAGCCCTGCACATAAAATTATCTAAAGCAATATTCCTTTTATTCTAATACTGACATTCATAATCCTCTAAGGACTTAGAAGAAAAAGAAGGAATAATATCAATTATGGGAAAAAGGCTTTCATAAACTGAAAAGGCATTTTGATCTATTAAAATAAAATAAAAAAAAATCAGTCATTTGCGTAACATTTCCCAGGCTAATCCTCAGTATAATTCAAATGAGATAGTTTAGCATACAGAAAATAACAGAATTCCTTTTTATGGGACAAAACCACAAGGTTTTGTTTATTTAAGACAATTGCAGCTGTGGGATAAAGAACTTTCAATGTACCAAGAAATCTTCATTCAGATATTATCAGAAATCACTTCTCACCTTCATTCCTTAAAGGAAAGAAAGGTGATTACAAAGAAAAAGTCCAGCAAATCTCAGTTGTTGACTATTTCAACTCTTTGGAAGACACAGGATCACCTGTACTCGCTTCAAGGGTACAGGAAGGAACAAAAAGGGATGCCTTGAACAAGTAAGAGGAGAACATCCTCGTCCTCCTCCTCAGACAAGTGTATTAATTGCCCTGGGTGAGCTGCCTTCTGAGAACAGGCCTGTTTTGTGCTGACAGCTAATGCTTCAACTTCACAACTATCCCCCTCCACCATCGGACATGGGAAGATGCTCTATATATGGTAGGTATGATCCTCTAACATACATCTTAAATTAACAAAAAACTTGGCTCTAGACTGCAACTTGGAAACACAAGTATTTTAGGAATAAACCTAAAAAACGTGGTTCTTCGTCCCACTTCTACCTATGCTTTCACTCCAGCACATACCAACAAACAACATCATACTTGCAATTTTACTTACAGGTTAATATTTAGGAGGATTTAGCTGAACTCTCTGCATTGCTCCAATTTCTGCATCTTCCATGTTCACTGAAGGAATTTGTCACACAAATAAACAAAATATTCAAGTATTTTCCCACTTCCCTGAAGAACAAGCTGGGAGAAGTCATGAGGTCTGGTAGCCATATGCTTTTTAAAGCTGGGACACATCTAAGAATCATGAATCTAAGTTATACTTTTATGCCATGGTATTCTCATCCAAAGTGAAGAGCAGAGCCTTAATCCATCCTCCAGACACTCACAGTTAGAGTCAGAACGGGAACTAGGATTCACAATTCTCTACTCCTTGCTCCTGCTGCTCCTCCATGTCAAAGCAGAACTATCTTAGACTTGTGCATTTGCTGTCAGACCAGATACATTCCCAAAGCTCACAGACCCCCCAAGCCTGCCTCTCTTCTCCATGTGATAAACCCCTCAAGCCCAACTTGGAAAACTCACGTGCAGTTTTATGAATGCTGAAAAGGGGTGGTGGAACCCCCCAAAAGTTGTCCCAAGATATTTTTTTCCTTTCACTGCGGGATGCAGCTTTTGTAATTCTCAAAAGAATATCCTAGTCTTCTGCCATGTCTACTTCCAGTTGAAAGACAGAGTTTCCAAGGCACACACAAAATTGAAAAGCACAGGAGCAATGTTAACAGTAGCTCTCCCAAAGTTCATGCTTAACTATCAACAGAACAAACAGCAGCAGAGGTGAAGGGAAGAGTGATGCATTCACTTTTCATTAACATCTTTCAAACCAGTTCATATTTTGTGAGGATTTTGTTACTGTAGCTCTTTAAATCACACAGAAATACCGTCTCTTCTTTTAGCATAGTCCAATGAACTATTATAAAGTGCTTTCCTATATTGAAGTGAACTGACTGCATAGCTGACAGTCAAACAAGCAAAATTAATTGGCACTAACCTGTTTCTCTTGATTTACATTCATACATCTCGCAGTATTTGATGTTGATACATTTCACAGCCACTAGGAACATGGACTTCTAACTTCTACAGAAAAACGTGTTGCCGAACCAGATAGCTGCAAAAAATAGCTAGAAAGTATAAACCATGTTTATGTCCAAGGTTCAACCCTCCCAGTTTCATACTTTGCATTTCACATTTTTAATACAATCATCTTATTATTATTATTAGACTCATGATTCCTGAACACTGAAGATCCCACAAAGGACTCACAATACTACTTGACTGTGGAATTTTTTCCATGTCTTTTGTCTGCTTCATTGCCATGGAGTAACCAGAAAACTCATGTTTGTGTTGCTGTGTACCATACACCACAGAGTGTGAGCCACAGGTATAGTCAGACTTTGCTTTTTTCTTTTAGTTATTAGCAAATAAAACGCACTTTAAAGGGTAGGGTCTTATGAGCACACTGCTCTATTATTAGTTTAATCTATGAATACTCTGCAACCCAGTAGTTTCCAACCCTTCGCACCAAAACCTAAAACTTTTAGACAATTTAAAATGCTGAAGATTTCTCGAAGATGTGGGAGTTCAACAGTATAGGGAACATAAGCAAGAGGAACTGTCCCCCATCAAAGGCAAACAGATGTTGTTATAACCTTTTAAAAAAACCCTGCTCTTGGAAGTGTTATAGTAAATATGTAAATACACTTTGAAATTGAATATCCTTCCTGAAGTGGAAGCCCTGGAGTACAAGGGCTCTTTGAGAGTATGTTTTGGTTTCATGGGATTGTATGTATGAGATACTGAGCTGTGCCCAGCAAGGCCAGGAGTCATCACTACCATACCCTCTGGCAAGAAGGCTGCAGGGAGGAGAGCTGTCCCAGGGAGAGGAACAGGTAAGGAATGTGTGACAGCATCCATATGCCTCTGACCAGGCACCAAGAATCTATTTCCCCAGCATACCACAGGTAGATGGTTTCTGCCTTGATAGAAAACAATTTGAAGCATTTTCTATGTCCCCTCCAACCTCTCTCATGTGGAGTTCCCACACCTCACACAGCTTTTCACTTGTCTGTTTCCAGCAAAAAAAGCTCTTAGAGCTGGCAGAAATTGCATAGCCATAAATTACATCTTCACTATTATAAATTAGCTGCACTTGGTTTACTCTGAAAGAGAAATTAAATTTTTGTTGTTGGGTAAGGTTGGAAGGGACCTCATCTAGTCCCACCTCCCTGCTCCAGCAGGGTCATCCCAGAGCACACAGCACAGGATTATGGCCAGACAGTTCTGAAATACACCAGTTAGGGAGACTCCACACCCTCTCTGGACAATCTCTTCCAGTGCTCAGGCACCGCACAGGAAAGTTCTTCCTCACATTCAGGTGGAACTTCCTGGGCATCAGTTCCTGCCCATTCCTCTTGTGCCATTGCTGGGCCCCATGGAGCAGAGCCTGGGCCCTGCTCTGAGCCCTCCCTGCAGACACTGACAGACAGGGATGAGGGCCCCTCTCAGCTGTGTCTCCTCTCAAGAGGAGCCCCAGCTCCTTCAGCCTTTCCTCATCAGGGAGATGCTCCAGGTCCTTCATAATCTTTGTTGCCCTCCACTGGATCCACTCCAGGAGTTCCATGTCCCTCCTGTCCTGAGGAGCCCAGAACTGGACACAGCGCTCCAGATGTTCCTCCCAGAGCTGAGCAAAGGGGCAGGATCACCTCCCTGACCGGCTGACAATGCTCTTCCTGATGCACCCCAGGATTTCATTGGCATTCTTGTCCCACAGGGCACTGCTGGCTCATGGACAGCTCTTTGTCCACTGGCACTTTCAGCTCCTTCTCAAACATTTTCCCTTCTCAGAGGTCTTCCCTCAAAGGGTTCTGGCTCCAGCCCACCCATACACTGAAGAAGATTGAGAAGTAGCAGCAACCTTTGGTCTTTGTCCCCAGGAGACTGTTTCCATTTGTGGAACATGGGTTGGTGCTACTATGGTGAGTTATTTCCCATCTGAGATGCAGGAAAGGACATATCTGGCCCAGGAGAAGATCAGAACAAATCCAGGTGTTCCACAGACTTGGGGGATTCAGGAAGAGCAGAAACACAGGCACCACATAGAAGAGACCACATGGTGCTGGGGACCAGAGAACGCTCTCCAAGAGGAAGGCACAGGATGATAACAAGCAGTTTTCTGTCAGGCCAGTGCACTGAACTTAAAAACTCTTCAAGGGAGATATTTGGCCCTCACAAGCAGCCAGTCTGAACAGTGGGCTCATGATCAGCTTCAACGACTGAAACCAAATCATGTTACAAAGCATTTCATCTTCTGTTCAATTAATCTCATAAATTTGAGGCAGGGGATTCATAAGTTACCCATTGCTTGTGAAGTATCTTCCACAAATATTCCCTTGGACCACCTCCAGGGGAAAGGGCACTCTCTGTTTCAATTCTATCTGTAGTTCCTTCAGAAACCTACAAATGACATCTGGAGAGAGTTCATATGTAGAAAACTCTAACAACCCTTTGCTTTACGGGTGTAACCCCAAAATTTCAAAGGGCTTCGCAGAGGGATTGCCAAAACTTCCTCTGTTCCCAGACAAGGATCATGCAGTAACACAACAGTGCCCACAGCTGTGGGACCAGGGGTGAGGGCTGGGCTGAGATGTGACCCCTGAGAAGTGCAGGGAGGCTCCTGGCAAGCCTCCCAGGGTTCCTTCCCTGGTCTGTCTCACACTGGGGCTGGGCTGGAGCTCTGGCAGGCAAGCCCTGAGGATGAGCTGGGGGAAGCAGCTACAGAAAAGGCATGAGGAGGAAAAAGCTACTGTTTGGTTTTGCTTTGGGACAAAACACAAGCAAGATAGGAAACAACCGATTTACCTAATCATGCTTCTAATTTTCATTATGGAAACACAGGGCACATTGACAGTGCTGGAAAATCCGTCACAGACCAGAAGCAACCAAACTACAGCCTCATAATCTATTTTTGCCTTTTCTGCACTCATAGAAGGGCTAGAAGTTGATCATGGGGGAGGGTCCTCATCTGCACTGTACTGACTTTCAAAGGCAGTAATCCAAAAATAATATTCTGGGTCGAGTTCCTGGAGAGGGATGTTGGGGTTTTTGTGGTGGGGAAAGGCTGGCAACCTTGACTGTGATCTGTAAAAATATTCCTTCACCCTTTACACATTTATTAGCTTGTTTTCACACCTTGCCCCCTTTGAAGGACTACATGCAGTAACATGATGCACTCTGGAGCTTCAGTTTTCAAAGGTACATTCAAGCTTGAAGAAAATCCTTGCACCCCAAAAAATCTCCTGCACTGAAGGTCAGATCTACATTGACTGCCTTCCTAAATTTGCCCTGCCCTTCTGTTTTTTGAAAGAACTGTGCAACTTTTGTGTGTTCTAACACATCCTTCTTAACTCAACAAAATGCCATATCTAAAGCTTTAACTGCCATATGTCCTATATAGGCATATGAAGCATATTTCTTTTTTATTCATATTTTATTGGAAGGCTTACAAAGCACACAGAACAGATGCCAGTACATCAGATTCATCATGCCGAGCCTTGATTATAGAGACCCTGAAGCCCCAGCACTGCCATACAATCCTTCCTTTCAGGAAATAAAAGCCAAAGACCAGTTTTCCCACAGGACCACTTGTGGGTAGAAGCTGAAGCCCTTATTACCGGAGGTTCCTTGGATACAATTGAAATTTTGAAAGTTCCTCATATAGCTGTTCACTCATCATAACGTGCCTCTCAAAGCCTAGGCATGCTGCTCCAAGTAGGAACGCCCATCCAAAACCAGGGAAGCACTTGGCCAAATATCTACTTCCAGCTTAGTAGCAGCAGCCTTCTGTTTTTCTCTGAGTAGGAGTGCAGCAGATGAGGAGGGATATAGGAGAGTGCAACACCACAAATAACCACCACCAGGAGCTGCTACTTTGTGTGAGGAAACGTCATGTCAGTCATGCCAAAAAGGGGGTTGTCACCTGAACCAAATCAGCTTTGCAAAGAGGAGATTAAAAAGTTCCCTGAGCACATGATATGCTATGCCATGACAAAACACCAATTAAAAAGAAATGAATAGAGCAGATTCTCACTGGCTTGGCATTTCCTCCTAAAGTTTGTGGTGTAAATCAAAGCATGATACACTCCAAAATTTTAGATATATTTACATGTATTTGGGCTCACCATATTTACTCACGCAGGGCTTCCACTCCACCACTTGTTAATTCATTTGGCATGGTCTCATGTAAATACATCTAGGATTTCAAAGGTCATTCCCTATTTCCCCCTCCATAAAGACGGAACACGCCAGAACTATGCTGAGGATATGGAATGAGATCACTCAAGATCAGAGTCATAGTGGGTGGGTAACAATGAGGCTACCCCTATGGCGTGGGTCAACGTATTCTAAACCCTCATCATAGTTATGATATATTCACAGGAACACAACAAACCCATCTTTGAAATTGTTCCTTGATTTTAAGTCTACTTGCTGCTTTATGAAAGTCACTCCTGCAGTGGATTTCTGCTGATGTAAAGCTAAATGGCAGCAAATAGGGGGGAAAAGGCAGCGGGAGTGGTGAATGGCGGAATATTCACAACAGAGCAATACAGAAAAGGGAATGGAAGGAAAAGCTGGTGGAGGAGAATGAGACAAAAACAGGGCTCCAGCATGCATTTGAAGGTGTAACTTCAGAACAATTCTAAGTCCCTGTTTGTAAATCACTACTAGGAGTCAGCTGTGTGTATAGGTCCCAATACTCACATGCCAGGTGGGAGGGAGACACTCCACTCAGAATCAGACCCTGTCAAGCCCTGTGCTTCTCTTTTGTTATTTGGAGCTCTTCAGTCAAAGCAAAGCTTCTTGAAACTCAACCAAGCAATGGAAGTTGCAAAAATTTCAGGGTTTTTTGGTCAAAGAGGGTTCAGTGCTACACAAGAGAGGAGATGCCTCTATCAAATATAAAACACCTGCAGCAATTCCTTTCCCCTGTGAGTCCAGACACTTGCCCAGGTTCTTGCTCAGGCAATGCCTGGCAAAGCACAAACATCAGTTCTGATCCCATCTGACATGGATTTTTTTCATATTTATTCTGTGCTGTTGTGGAAATAAAGTCTATGTTGGTTTTTAGCTTTATGTTTTAGACTTTATGGTAAAGAGTTTTGAATTTATTTTACTTAGAATAGAGTTTTCTTTCTTTAAAATACATCTGGCTAGTTGGCATAAAATGAAACTGTAGCTGGCTCAATCCCTAGAGTTTAAAGGAATATTTCTGGTCACAGGGGATTTAGCTCAAAATTTATTTCAGGATTATGTACTCGAGGATTAAGGCAAAATAAAATCCATGCAACATTTACTATTTTATATTTAAAATTTAGAACTGCTTTGAAAAACCCAGCCAGAACAAACATTTTTTTTAACTTGTAAAAGATTATTGTTAATCTTTCAAGTTTTAATACTGAAGTAATCTTTGTAGGAACTGTACGTATCTGTGAAATGTCTGTTTGCATAAAGTGACAGGATTTGTTGAAGTCATACTTCAAATGGGACTTTCTGATTTTTTATTTCTTTTCAAGAATGCACCACATTGACAACCCTGACTCTCCTTCTGTACTTAGGATGGGATTTCTGAGAGCACTTATTTTTGTATCTAAGTCTAACCCACCTCAATCCCAATGTTGGCTTAAATGGGCGCAGAATTATGTCATCTCAGAAAACTTTTGAAAATCCAGAATCGATCCCTATTATTACCTCATTTAGACCACAATAACTCATTTTTGCAGGGTACTGAACTAACACTCCTAAGAACACGGTTTTCCATGTCTCAAGAGGAATCTAAGATGGAACTTTGACATCTGGGTTTATAAAAGTCCAGAAATACTGGGCTTTCACCCAGCTCTGGGTGTGAGAGGCCAGCACCAGGACTGATGCCTGGTGCTGTGGAGCTCACGAGGCAGGTTCTGAACTGGAGTAAAAAGATACAACTCTTCTGAGACATAATTTTCAGAGAAACTATGGCAGCTGAGCTGCTTATGCCTAGCTTAAAACAACATCTATGATTCACTGAGTGATTTATGTTACTCAGGGGCTGTAGGTACATCTGCCCTGCTCAGGTGAGACCCCACCCCCAGGGCTGCCTTCAGCCCTGGAGTCCCAGCACAGGAAGGACATGGAGCTGCTGGAGCCAGGCCAGAGTAGGCACCAAGATAATCAGAAGGCTGGAGCAGCTCTGCTGTGAGGAAAGGTTAGGAGAATTGGGATTGTTCAGCCTGGAAAAGAGAAGGATTGCAGGTGACCTAATTGTGGCCTTGAGTACCTGAAGGGAGACCACAAGAAAGATGGAGAGAGACTCTTTACAAGGGCCTGGAGCGACAGGACAAGAAGGAATGGCTTCATACTGACAAAGAGTAGGTTTAGACTGGCTATTAGGAAGAAATTCTTCCCTGTGAGGGTGATGAGGCCCTGGCACAGGTTGCCCAGAGAAGCTGTGGCTGCCCCATCCCCGGAAGTGTCCAAGACCAGGCTGGATGGGGCTTGGAGCAACCTGAAACTAGTGGAAGGTGTCCCTGCCCATGGCAGGGAGGTGGAATTGGATGAGCTTTAAGGTCCCCTCCAACCCAAACCATCCTGTGCTTCCATGATTTTGCCATCCCGATGGTCCTCAGAAGGAACTCCTACAGAGGTCAGTGTAAAGCCTGTCACTGACTTCAGTGACTCACAGAAAGCAGGGTTTCCACACTATGACAAACCTCAAAGCTGCCCCGTTGCATCCTCTCCATTCCTCCTTCTTTCCTGCATGTATCCAGCTCCACAGCCAACCCTAGAACTCCTGGACACACAGTCCGCAATAGAAGCACCATCACTTGTGTGTATTTCAACATGTCCCAGCTAACATGACAACAGAAAGAGGACAGTCAGAATGTCTCTTCTCTCACCAAAACTAAACAGCAGTAGGCCAACATAACAGATTGATGGCAGATCAATACAGATTTACGAGTGGATTTGTAAAAAGCAGAAACACAAATGTAAAAATGAACTTGTCTCCTGCTTTCCAGTGTAACACCACTTTCCTAACACCACATTCAAATATTATCTTCCCCTTTCAGCCAGCTCCCACTTGAGCTGAGCACAGCAAAACTAACAGCTCTTGTCACCTTCTTTACCATATGTCAATTCAACAGAATTAAATTTCTGTTTGAAACTACCCAACTCAGATGAGGAGTACTTTTAATAATGCTTGAGAAGGCAAATGGCAGGGCTAAGAGGCATACAGCACTTCCAGTAACTAACCAAAATGGAAGCTCAGAGAAACTCATCACACTGATGAGCACTGTGAGACTTGACAAAACCATGTTATGAGGAGGAGCCATCGTAGCACATTCAGCTCATTGCTTCCTTTTAGAACAGGCATTCTATAAATTTTTTTTTCCTCATCTTTAACTGAAGTTTGATTGAAATTCAACTTAACCAAGCCCATTCACTCACCCATGGCTTCAAAGCACAGTAGTGTTTGAGAACCACATAGTGTTTGAGAAGCACGAGTGGTTTTGTGCAGGGTTTGTGGATATATCCACCAGGGGAGGAGAAACTATTTTTAGACATACCCTGATGCATCATTGTGTTTATGTAGAAAATTTAAAAACAGTTGGTCAGAGGAAATTTGCCTTCTACCATGTTAGCACATGAGTGAGAGCTGACTCACATTTCTATTATCTGAGTGGGTCTCATCTACTGGAACCATCATTTCCAGTAGTTGCATCTTGTATTTCATACATCATCAGTTCTTCCTCTGCATGTCTCTCCCACACACATTTAAACTTTCAAGTATCAAGAATAAGGAAAATGGAAACACCCTATCCATTTCAGCATGCAAAAGAAACCACTCTTTCGGAGTTA
The DNA here is from genome assembly GCA_013398175.1 of Climacteris rufus. Lineage (NCBI taxonomy): Eukaryota > Metazoa > Chordata > Aves > Passeriformes > Climacteridae > Climacteris > Climacteris rufus. The sequence goes on from VZRZ01001146.1 coordinate 954,342, forward strand.
AAATCAGGGCAGCAATTACAGAATATAGTTACTAGTCAATTAGCATCTCCCCATTGCTCTGTGCAAAGGTGTTCTGGAAGGCTAAAAGGAAGCTCCAGCAAGCAAAGGAAGCTCCAGCAAGCAAAGACTGCCATAATTTTAACAGAGAAGTTTTTGCTAAGCTATGCCAAACAAAGTAAATTATGAGTGATCTTCCAGAGACAAATTTTTTTTCAGTGTGATATTTTCACATGAAAATTAAGAGAATGTTGTTGCTTGAGACAAGTAATTACAGAATCATAAACCTTCTGAAGCCATCTGAAGACAGCTTGTGATGCACACTCCCATCCTAGGACCAGCCCTAAATTTTTCAGTTCTCCCAAACCTTATCACTCTCATGTTCAGTGACAGAAATTACACCAATTTCCTAGGCAGTCTGGTCCTTATGATTCAGAGTTGTACTATTAATTTATTTTTCTAATGTCTATTTAAACCCAGTCTCTTAGACACCACTGGTGTAAGGACCAGAGTTTTACTTCTCACATTGTGACTTACTATTATGGAAAACAAAATTTGGAGCTAGAGGAAACGTGAATTTTCTGAAAAAATAAATCCAGTACTTGAGATTGCAAAACATTGGACTTTTTAAATTTTTAAATTTTGTTTTAATGTTTTCATGCATGTCTTTGCTTACTGGTTTTAGTCAAAAGCATTATTAAAACAAAACAAAACAAAACACAAAAAAAACAACAAATAGCTTTTTATTGGTGTCTCAGAAATGCAGTCCCAGTCTGATTATGCAATAAATCAGAAAAGGCAGACTACTCTTATAGGACTGAAAGGCTGGTTTCTGGACCAGAATGGTTTTAGAAAAGTTAAACTGTTAGATTCTTATCTCAATCGAGGTATGTGAGGCTCTCCCATCACCTGTTAGCAGTCTGGCTTTTCACCTCCAGAGACTTCAGTTTAAATCCTGGTTTAGGTCACAGTGAGAATGAGTTTGGTGGTTTGCATCCTAGTGGACTTCTGTCAACAGTGAAAAACCACCACACAATCCTGCACAACCAGAAATTTCTGCTCAAAAGAAAGCCTGGACTGGAATATCACAGGTCATTACAAGTCAGGACAGAAGGGTAATGTTACAGCTGTGTGGAGAATTGGGAACAGCATCTGACACAAAGAAGTCCAGGGGACAAGCATTATAAAGTAGCTGCTGGCTTAAACTGGGACATATTTATTGTTTGTCCAAAGTCAATGAGTTTGTCAAACTCCTTTTGAAACACTACCTTCACATATTACTCAAAAAAATCTGATGACAACCTCATACTAAGCGATGGTGACAGGGAAAGCAATCTCAGACACTGCATTTTAAAGTAAATGGTTTGAAATATGCTTTACCATCATCCCCACAGAAAATAGCTGTTAGAGAAATGATTTGTTGTAAAAAAATTCTCTATGAATGTATATTAAAGTTTGATATCATTGACCTCAAGGGAAATGCAGAAAATAAAGGAAGTCAAAGATAATGGTGAGTTTCAGATCAGAGTATGGATTTTACATTTACCATACTAAATAAAAAAGAAGACTAAAGTAAAATAAAAATTAAAATAATGTCTTCCTCACCTTTTGCTCTTGTTGCCCTTTCCTACTTCAATCACACACACATAAAAAAATGCTTCTCTGCAAACACATAGAGACAAAATGTAGAAACTCTCTCATCTATAGGCAGATGCCAAGCACAGGTTTCTCAGTTCAGGTGTTCCAAAGCTCCAGATGCTGAGTGGAAGACCTCACTGTCCTGTAACCCCATGAACTAAGAGGATTTTCCACCAACTTTCAAAAAAAAGCTCACGTGTGGTATTAGAATAGAGATGAAAAGGTTTTTTTCCCCATAGCCATTATCTGAGGAAAAACTGAATGGGAATGAACGGAGTATTGTGCTGTGAGAGTGGATGTCACTTCAGGTACTGGCGGAAGGCTGGGAATTCAATCATCTGTGCTGGACTTTGCAGCACAATTCATTACTGGCTACAGGTTGTATTCCAAAACCTCAGCTTTTATTAAATAAAACCAGAAAAAATGTGTGTTTTGTTTTATGTTATTTTCTTCTTTTTTTTTTCTACCACAGTTGCAGTAGGACCTTGTACTCCCCATGGCAGGGGTTTGGAACTACATGATCTTTAAGGTCCAACGCAAACCATTCTATGCTTCTATGATTTGTAGGACCACATAAATAAACACAAAATTTGTTTTCCTGAGTTTGTGGTCTTCCTTGAGTGAGACTGGAGTCATGTGGCAAGTCACATGCATCTCAGTAGAATATCAGCCACAAAGAGGGAAGCTGGAGGAGTGACCCACACCATCTTAAAAAGTGGGCTTCTGCTCCAACATTTCAATTTATTGAAAACATGGAAAAAACCCCCATGAGAACTATGGCATTGGTTTTATCAGTCATTTGCAAATGTAAATTTAAAATATCTATTTATCTGATGCTATCACAGCTTTATCTATAAATTATTTTCTGAAGAATCCAAGTTCAAGGTACATTCCACCTTGATAGCAGCTTTCTCATACATATAGCAGAATGTCAGCTGTGGAACTGGATCAAAATGCAATTCTCCAGCCCCTTATGAAGGGGACAATAGATATTCATCTATGCATCTGCTGATGAGAGGTAGAAGAGCTTGCATTCTCAGCAACAAGATTAATTGATTAATGGAAACAGTGAAATAAAAATTAATGTAAATGTAGTAAGAGTTTAAAAACACACATTGTTCTATTTTAAAATGGAAACCCAAGAAAGCAGACCATGGTAAACAAGTGAAATGTCCTTAAAACAAAAGCTTCTTGAAAGCCTCTTCACAGCAAGAGTGAAAGTTTGAGCTTCCTGTTTGCTAATGTCAACCTCAGAAACATCGGGGTCAGCTTGATGCATTTGAAGCCACTGATCACAACCCCATTAACTGCTGTTCAAACAGTGTAGGAGTCTGAACATAACCAGCCTCAAGCCTTCAAGGAGAGCACTGGCCCCACTACTGAGCTCCTGCTCCTCAGTTCAAAAGCCCATTTAAAGAAAAGTAACAGACACTCCGATTCTTTCAAAGCATTCAATTCCTCATTCCTTCCCTTTCTGGAAGAATATAAATTACCAGAAGGGATTTCTGCAGCAATTTCCAACTCAGACAATAGCAGCTCCATGAAGATCTGCATGCACTTTTGGGTTGATTTTCTTTTGTCAATGTCTTCCTGCGCTGCTGTTTTCAGCTTGGAAGTAGATACATTTCGGGAACTGTAAAATGTTCCCGCGTGTGTTCAGGACAATCTATAGCTCATAGTAATTGGATCAGCATGGTGAGCTTACTTCTGTTTGGAGCTCATTGAAGTCAGACTTACTAGAATGGCCTGCTCCCAAATACAGCACAAATGTAGACCTGATGCAATAATGAGATAATAAGAACAAAGACACAGAAGTGCTTTCTTCCAGAACACATGATAAAATTGTAGACCTCTCTGGTATAGGAGGTTTTGAGATTGAGATAAAAAAGACATCAGATAAATCCATGGACAATGCATCTGTCAGTAGCTATGAAAAACAGTAGTGCAGACTGAACCTCTGGCTGAGAGAAGTACCAAGAGAAGTATTTAAAGGAAAATACACAGCATCAAGGAGATTCCTCTGCAGGGACATATTCTTTTTCCTCCTGTCCTGGTCAGGGGCAAGTCAGTGATCAGAAAGGCAGCACACAGTGGTATAGAAACAGTTGCATAAAATTACAACCTCCCTCCTTCCTTAGTCATTATGGAAGTGCTTAACTTTATTCCTCCAGACTGTAGCTGTCACCTGAGGAAGGATCATTGCAAGTGACAAGCTTTGCCTTCGAGCCAGGAAGGATTATGGCAAAGGTCAAAATTAGCCCCATCTTTACTGGCTGCACACTCCACACTACTACACACATTAGGAGAATTGTCTTTAAAGCCCAAAAAGGTGTGGAAATTAACCGGCTTTTCCTTCCTCTTGCTTATCAATCACACCTGCAGCTGGAATCAGTAGGAAGAAACGGGATTGTCACTGCCTGGGTTTCCCAAGTGGTCAGCATGGGTACATTATACATTATAGTCAGTATTTCCTGGCTGCAGGACAATTGTTTATTGCACACATTATTTACATACAGAATTCTGCAAAGGCAAGAGAAGTCTGGGTCTGCATGTGAGTTCGCTCAGATAAATACACCATCCTACTTCTTTAAAACAACTTTTCTACTCAATTGACTCCCTAGACTATTTCATAGAATCACAGAACCATTTAGGTTGGAAAAGACCCCCAAGCCCATTGAATCCAAACTGTGACTGATCCCCACCTGTTCACCCAGACCAGAGCACTGAGTACCATGTCCAGTTGTTTCTTGGACACCTCCAGGGATGGGGACTCCACCACCTCCCTGGACAGCCCCTTCCAGTGCCTGACCACCCTTTCCATGAAGAAATTCCTCCTGATGTCCAACCTGAACCTCTCCTGGCACAGCTTGAGGCCATTCCCTCTCATGTCGTCCGTTGTTCCCTGGCAGTAGAGCCCAACCCTCAACTGGCTGCCCCCTCCTCTCACGTAGTTTTGGAGAGGCAGAAGGTCCCCCCTGAGCCTCCTTTTCTTCAGGCTGAGCTCCTCCAGCTCCCTCAGCCACTTCTCATAGGACTGACTGTCCAGACCCTTTACCAGATTCCTAATATGATATTAAAGCTCTTTCAGAGTCAATGAAAAAAATCTATAAAATGTAACTCACATATATTATTTCAGTGCAGACCGGATGTTAAAGTGCCAGATTATACAAACAATTAAGATTTTGTAGGCTTTGCTCCCAATGATAAGAATGGCTGAATGAGCTGGGTGGGGAGGAATCACAGCATTATGAGACTTGTGTTTGTCTTTCTGCAATTACAGGGGAGAATTTAGATCAAACCATTCTGCTGTCTGTGGCTTTAATGAAGACCACTTGCCTTGCCTAATCAAAAAACCAAAAAGTATATAGCTGAGATCCAAAAATATCTTGGTTTAATGACGCACACAAGCAGAAGTTTATAAGTGGGTAAACTTCCTTGCTGCACAGCCTCAGTGCACCTGTGCAACAGCTGGGTTTAATATGTCGAGGACTGTATTTTAGAAGTCATTGCCGGATTTTAGGCTGGAAACTGAGTAGTGCCCCACCCAGTCCTGTTCCAGTCAACAAACTACTTTTAACATTTCAGTGAGGGTAGAACAACTCTATTCTGTGAGTTGAAGAAATTCAGGGATGATCTATGTGTTGTTGGGAATTTAAAGAAAGAAAAGAAATTTGAAAAAAGAGGGTAATTCAGCCAACAAGAAAACAACCTAGCCACTGGGTCTGGTGCAGCGAACAGAACATCGAGACTTACCAATAAATGTGATTGATACTTGTGCTAGATTCATTACAGAACAGTATGGACAAACAGGATCCTGATCAATACCAGCTAAGTTTATAATTTTCACAGTTTCATTAGAATTAAGATCTGTACTTCTTCCATATCTTTCAACAGTTCCATATATTAACAGTCTGTACTAGCAAGCATACAGACATAGACATAAAGATCAAATACTCTGCCCAAGGACCAAGCACAAATAACTATCAGCCAAATGACAGAAGAGTAAATAAACAAGGCTCTAAAGCCTACAGGCTTTCCCAGCAGCGATTTAGGAAACCTATCTTGGGACACTTTTTTTCTTCCTCCCCCTCCAATCACGGGTAAAATCTTGATACCACTGACCTAAGTGGAGCCAGGTTTTTAACCATTAGCTTTGCCATACACATCCATCTGTTAAACAGATGGTATGAGATCAGGGTATGATCTCATACCTTTTTAGGCACAATATCAAACCCCAAAGCATCTAGAGAAAGGGTCTGCATGAGACAAGACCACCTCAGCACCACTGCTTCATCATGAAGATGAGCAGAGCTCTCTGTCAAACTTGCAGAAGGCAGGTTTAAAAAAAAACCACGTTGAAATGTTGCTTGGCCTGCTCTGTGAGCTCTGACACTGCAGGACACTATTCCTCAGGCTAAGGGTTTAACACACTCCACCTCCCTTCTATTTTTGAAGCCACTCTTCTAGCATTGAAAATCGCGGGACTGAAAAGTGAAACACATAATAAAATTAACGAAAATTATTACTGAAAAAATAAACCCTCCTTAACGCTGTGATTAAACTGTCAATTTATGGCCATCTGGAAGTTATTCCACCAACAGTGAATCCAGTCTACCGACGCTTCCTACCCATTCGGAAGCTAACGTAGCATCTCAGTGCTACAAGGCAATGTTCTGTTCTATAAACCATAAAATCATTTCGGCTGGAGAAGACCTCTAAGATCATCAAGTCCAATTGTTAACCTAACACTGACAAGGCCACCACTAAAGTGTGACCCTAAGTGCCACATCCATGTCTTTTAAATAAGTCCACGGATAATGACTTCACTATTCTCTGGGCAGCTCATTCCAATGCTTGACAACCCTTTCTATGAAGGAATTTTCCTTAATGTCCAACTGAACCTCCCCTGGCACAGCCTAAGGCCATAGAGATCGACACCCACCTGGCTGCACTCTCCTGCCAGAGAGTGGTAGAGAGTGAGAAGGTCCCTCCTGAGCCTCCTTTTCTCCAGGCTGAGCTCCCCCAGTTCCCTCAGCTGCTCCTGGTGCTCCAGACCCTTTCGCAGCTCTGTTCCCTCCTCTGGAGACGCTCCATCCACTCTGTGTCTTTCTTGTAGTGGCGAGCCCAGACCTGACCACAGGATTCATGGTGCCTCAGTAGTACCCAGCCACAGGGGAACCTTTCCTTTCTATCAGCTACAGATCACCATCCGCTCTTACTCCTTGGCCCACCTGATGCAAAGCGAAGCTGCTCCTCTCAAGGCACTGATGAAAACTTATTCCACAAGCCACTGGTTAGATATCCATCTAGGGCTGGGACCCTGGATTGTGTTCCTTGTTTTGGGGCCTAATTATGTGTGACCTCAAGTGCCATCTAGCCACAGAAATTGAGAATTCTGAGTCCAGTGACCAGGACCGAGCTCTGGGAGAAGCTCTGCTTTAGATCAAACAGGTCACTCAAGGCTGAATGAAGTGGGAACACTTGCTTTTCATTTTAATGAGTGAGAGGGAGGGCAACTAGCTGCAACTGACCTGAAGCAAATGTTTTTTCTATAAGTTTTGCTGAACTGGAAAATCAACTTTTCACAAAGCCCCTAATCAACACAGGGTTTCATGTTGAATGGATAAACCCCCCTATTGTATATTACATTTTTTTCCTTAGAAACACTATTATTTTCTTCCTCTGTTCTATTTTTTCCTGGGAATTAGCTTCACTTACACTAAACTGAAAGTTTGAGCTTAGACACTTAGAGGTGCAAGGTGAGATTCCTAATCCCCTAGTGAGTCAAACTATGAAAATTAGAAAACCTTCTCTTTTTAAAGATTTATTAATGGGTTTCAGTTAATCAGCCACAACAGAAGGATCTCAGCCTGCATATAATTTAAGACTAGAAGGAAAAGCAACTTACCAGACACATGCATTTAAAAATATAAAATAAGCAAACCCCCAACCTTCTGCCCAAATAAATCAGCAGATTTCTGAGTTGTAGAGGCTGTGGGGTGAGGAGATGTTAAATTCCCATGGTGTGAGAATATGTGTACACCAATTACACCTCGAAACATACAACTTGTGGTATTATTTGGAGGCCAAAAGTTTCACCACAATAGAACGTGAGAGGGTCTTTCTGTTGGTGACAAGCCCTTTCACACATCTTTGCCATGAAAAGAAAGGAATGCCAACATACCGAGTCACTTCTACATCTCCTGTCACCATATTTTTCTTTCCCATGCTCATCTCAGCCAGCTGTGACATTGTTCCAGCTCATCTTTATTTGAACAGCTCGATGGTATTCTGGAGCAGCAAGGCAGCCCCGCCAGGCAATTCCCATCCTCATCCACGGCTCTTGCTGGTCTTGGCCATATTTCATCACGCAGATTTATAGGGACAGACAAACAGCTGCCTGACTGACTTATAGACAGACAGATAGTTGGTGGATGGTAGAGCTCTGCAAGTAAATTCAGAGTTTAAATTTAATTTGTTTGTGGTTTAGTTCTTCTCAAGGGCTTCAAAGCATTTTCACACAGGACTTCCTTAACAACGAGCTCTGCAGAAATTCCTTTTGTACAAATTCCCAAGAAGCAATTTCATCACAGCTTTATGCAAATCTAATTTTTAATTGGCAGCTCTGATTCTTCTACTTGCCTGTCCTTTCATGAAGCAACTAGAGATTTTGAAAATCAACTTTGCGGTGCTCACCATATATCAGCTTATGTGTGTCCCTTATATTACGATGCTATTTTTTTTCTCAGATATTTGTCTTAACAATACCCCTGAATGGTTAAGAAGCACTTTTAATTTTCCATCTGTAAAATAGGAATCAGGCAACCTTCCCCAGCAAACCCACAATAAAAGGCAAAGTCTGACCATAAGCATCTAATGTCCTCAAGGTGAAATTTGGACTCAAAATCTGAGCACATCTTTCTCAAACACCCTGCCTAGACAAAACATTTTTCACTAAGAAAACAATAAATAAATAAGTAATAATTAAGTAATGTAAGTATAAGTAACAATTATTAAGTAATATTTAGATTTTCCCACTATACTTGCACAAGACTGACACCTTCTCATCAGAAAAGGGAAGTTTTATTCTAATCTCATGGAAAAGGCTTTTTGGTATGACATACTAGGAGGAGTCCTTAGGCCTGAAATCCTTTAAGGAATCTGAGCATACCAAAAACATGCTTCCTATATTGAGTTTAATACCAAACACAACTGACTTTGTTTTCAGCATCCAAAGAAAATGTATTCAAATTTGTTCACTCTTATCTGAACAGGAGACATTGGACCTATTTGGGCTGAATAGGTCTGATGGGGCAAGAACAAAAAGAACAAAAAGCTGCCAGCCTCAGAACACAAGGCTGCATTGACTAGAGTATGCATGCACTGCAGGGATGGAGCCATAAGTGATAGATTCTTTGGCCACAGAAGGTGTAATAGCACGTGTTACTGACCAAAAGCTCCTGCCATCAGGATGCTCCTTCCCAAGACAGGAGCCATAACTCCTGTTGAAAATTACTGCCAGTCTGAAGATTATTTGCATCTTCTCAGGCAAGTGTATTCAATACATAAAAATCTTGATTGGTGTTTAGAAAAGATCACTTTGGCCAAGACCGCCCTCTTGCCAGAAGTGACAGCTCTCCATGTCTCTCAGCTCCAAGTCCTGCTCTCAGCTCTCCAGCTCCTCGTCGTGCCGTAGGTTCAGTTGCGATGGAGGTAACTTGTGCTAGCAACCACCAGCCCATATCATTGTAATTCCTGTGCAGCTGCTCATAACTCTAGGCCTCTCCACAGCACCGAGCCTTCAATCAAAACAAATTGTTTGTTTCTTTCTGACCACAAGAAGAAGTCTGGTTTCATCGTTTGCTTTGGCTACATCGCCTGAGTAAAAACACGCTATAATGCTAGGAACTCCATGCAGCCCTCTCTGGAGCTAAAGCCATACAGTTGTAGCTTACAGATCAGACCGGCAAAGCAAAATAATTCAAAACCACTTTTGAGGCCATGGCACTCACCAAGCAATCTTTCTTTGTATCCCTCTCATACACTGAACTCCCATATGAGCGTGAAGATACTCACTGAAGGGTTTTGAAGGATGGCATGAGAAGGTGTTTCCAGGGACATGTAGTACACAACACAGGAATACTCAAGCTAGCACGCTCATGGAAAGCCACCCAGCCAGCACAGTGTGGGGCTCGTCAGTGTGGGCCTTTCCACCAGTTCACCCTGTCCCCAGCACCCAAACCTCCTTTGCTCACCCTAGGCTGCACTGCAGGTTAGGCTTTCCCAGGGGGAAAAGATCTGCTTTCACTCCTCTGACAGCAGCTTGGGAACAGAAAGAGAAATAATGTTTGGAAACCTTATTTGACAAGTTCATGCTCCTCCTGCCTCATTCTTCATACTCTGCTCACTAACACTGCTGCCTTTGCCTCCACAGCCCCCAGCTCACTGGCACATCTCCTTGCTGTAAAACACAGCCACCAGCAGAAACTTGTGATAAGCCTCAGCGTGGGTCCAATCCTACAGTTAAAGGAGAGAAACAAAAACTATAGTTAACTGGGACAAATCTGTAAATTTAACACCCCATCTTTTGTATCATCTAACAGCATGTCAGAAGGCTGTAACAGTCTGAAAGAGGGTAAGACAATGCAGTTTCCTAAAACTGGGAGGGACTGGAGCCAGTGACCCAGGAGGTCCCATCCCTTCCCATGGTCTTCTTTTCTTTCCATGCTTCCTTCTTACTGCTACAGAACTAAATTTAGGCTGTAAACTAATTTTAACTGTAAGGGGCATGGGGTTGACTCTTTTGAGTGTCTCACACACTGTAAGAGCAGGGTAACTAAAACACAAATGCTTATGTAAATCCACCTTTGATTTTGTAATCAATTTATTTCACTAATTTGTTGCAGGGATTGGCTGAAGTAACATGCCAGAATTTTTACAGCCTCTCTGCCATAAAACTGACAAGCATAGATTTTCTGTTTTTGTTTTTACTTCCTTTCAAGTGTAATAACTTCCCTTTTCATAAAATGCCAACATATTCTTTTAAAACTGTCAGGCTGCCATCAACCTGGTCATGATCCAGTGCCAGGCCATAGCCAGACAAGATGAGTTACAAGGTAATCTTTTCTCTGCCAAACAATACAAAGATATTGGCACCTTTCTCATGGCTGCAAATCAGCTCAAAGGGCCACAGAAATCAGAAACCCAAGAATCACTTCTTCCTCTTTTTGGGGTTTGCCTTGCAAGGAAAGTGGTGTTCGGCAAGGAATCTAATGTTTTCGTTAATAGCATGCTGGCTTCTTCCTTTTCTCCAAGCCTTTTCCTCCACAGAAGTCCTGGATATAATTTTAATGAAATTGAGGATGCCCTCCCCCTCTCCAAGTTACACACTGGATTCCTGAAGACTGGTTTCAAGGAAACACTACTCCCGAGATGAAATACAAAGCAGCTGCACAAATTTGGCAGAGGAGACTGAACAAATGCCACCAAAAAAGTGAATCGCTTTAGTGCCTCAGCCTAACTGGAAGCGTATCAATACTCCTACTAGGGAAGGCCTTGCAATAGTGGAGACCATCCCTTATATCATGTAGAAAAAATAATACAAAAGATCACAGAACCAGGGGACTGACCCCATTTTTTTCATTTGGCTGACATGGCAAATGAGACTATTCAAAGCCTCTCAGCTGGTAAATTAATACATCAGCATGGTCAGAGTTTTAAGAGGGATCTTTAAAGGAGTGGTAGTTTCACATGACTTTGAGACTGCACCTACATTCTTTGCTGCTGTAATCCCTACAAATTCCTGTTGCTTTTAAATTATTTTAGATGTGTGTGGATGGTACCAAACTATCACCTCCTTCCTCCATCTCTTATTTGAGTATTTAAAGGAGGTCATTCCAGCCTCTTAATTTAATAGCTCTGAAAGGACATCAAGAATTGTGATGAAAACAAGAGTCTCCATGCAGTACTTGCTGGGATAAGTGTGGAACCATCAGCTTTGCACATGCAGAGATTGGGGACAGATTGTAAGAAGATCCAGTTAGGGCTTCTGGGAAAATATTATTTTTTTAAAACATTTTTAATTGTATGACCACCAAGTATACAGTCAAAGTAGCAACATTAGTGCATCAATCTTTCCTCATACCACTTTGTTGAGCAACAAGGTGCTTATGTTTTGCCAAGCTGAGAAAAGTTCACCCAGACACTGACTGGAGTCAAGCTGCTTTTCCTTTTGCCTACATGGCACCACCAGGAACAGAAACTCCAGGAGCCAAACCTTGCCTTCAGCTGAAGGTGGATAACTCCCTGTTTCCAATAAGGCAGAACAAGGTTAAGTTGAAGGCAGGATTTACATCCACAGTAGCAAAATAGTTAAAAATGCCAAGACATACTCAAAAACTGAGACAGCCACACACTCTGGGAATGCTTGCAGCAATAAAAGTATAAATATTAATTTCTTTCACAGCAGCAAGCATATAGGGATATCTTATCAGGTATTTGCTGATAATGGTGTGTTATGGAGCGATAATGATATGTTGTGAAGCGATAATGGTATGGAGGAAAGGTGAAATTTTTTCAGAATGACTCCTCAGAGTAGAAATATCCTCTACAAAGCATTGAATTAAGTAATATATTACTGATATTTATTACTATAATTACTTGGTGTTAGAAAAAATATCCACATATGATACTTGCAAAAATGCCCATACAAGTATAATATCCATCACACACACCCTTTTTGAAAACTGGGACTATCATTGGAATTTAGTAAACTTTGGGCTCTACACAAACTATTTAGCAACAAAAAATAGCCATTTAGCAGAAAATTCCAGCAAGGTATTATCTTTGGGAAACTTGAATAAGCATTTCCAGCAGTAGGTTACAGGTCGCCAGAGTGGTAAGGGCACATAACTCCAGTACTCACAATTCCAGTGTTTGCACCTTTTAATCCAACACAAAGTATCATTGGAAAGGTAATGTTTGCAGTCACATCAGAAATCACAAACTCCTATGCATGCAATATTAGAGAGACGGTAGCTGAATATCAAACACACCGAATTTTAAGGTATGAGGTTTGAGACAAGCACACAGAAGATGATAGGAAAGCTTTCACAATACTTCAGCTCAATTGTTCCGGAAGCATGAAAAGAATGATTAAAGAAAATAAAAAAGAAAGGTGACACAGCTCACTGAAAGCATGAAGTGATTTAGGAGTTTGTCTAGTTCTGCTTAGGAAGCCAAATGAACCACTCACCAAAGGAAAATGATATCCAGTAAGGAAAGGAAATCAGATGAATACACAATTTACACACCGTCTAGATAAGAGCTATTTACCTTCAGATAACTTTAAATTCAACTACTGAAATCAAGTATTTCCGGTCTCCAAAACTCTTCTGACTTAGACCAACATCTTTATAGCTCTAATCCGTGTAGTTGGAGATGGAAAAAAAAAGAGAAAATCAAACAGAGCTTGAGGTACCTACACTCCAACTCGATCTGTTACTGGATATACAGCAAGATAAGGTACAGTCAATAAGGAAGTCCTCAGGCGGTCTTCTGCCAACAGAGTACTCCAAACAAATAGTCCTCTTTTCCTTGCTCAGTATATTTAATTTGAAATGTTTAACTAGAAAATGGGATTAGATTAAAAACAAATTTCCAGGGAGAACCGCACTTCAGTTGCACTCCAAAGTTCAGTGCAAAATATTAGACATGCAAGCTGTGATGATGAAGAAACCAAATTTCCACTCTTCAATTTATATAGTATAATTAGCAACAAATCTACTCAGAAAAATATTTACTATTCTTTACATCAAATCCAACCTCACCCAAGAGTTGCTTTTGACAATTAAGTGGAGCCTGGTAGTATGAAAGCATATTAAAACTGATGTGAAGTTGAATTTTACATGTGCTTCAAGACTTCTTAAAAAAGTTGTCTTGGTGCTATTTGAACCCAGTTTCTTTGCTAACACACGAAAAGCCTTTCAAGGTTTCACTCAGAGAAAATTTTTAGGTTGGAAAAAACCCTTATGACCCTTGGGTCCAACCACTTCTCCCAGCCTTTCTCTTCTTCTTTCTCCTGTTTCCTGGAAAGCAACAACATACCAGCATAATACTTGTCAGCAGATCATGCAAATCAAGTGAAAACGCACCCACTGGATTTCAGTGGGTCAGGAATCAGCACCATAATCATTCTCCTCTCGATCACCATCGATCACCACAACATGGCCCATCATAATGCCACAGAACTCCGGAAAACAGTGCACCAGCAACCTCATTTTGCACATGGTGCAACAGCCTTGAGGTTTTTGGACAAAGGCATGTAGACACATGTGAGGCAGAAAGGGGAAAGCCTGCAGGTGTGTCCCACCAATGAGCCTGATATCCATTCTAGGTGAAACCTCATGTAAAGGAAGCACTGGTTTGATGCCAAAGCTCTAATAACATACCAAGTCAATAACTAATCTAAAAGACTAATCTCATAAAAGACCAACATAACTCCTCCCTTAAGGAAAGCACTCACTCTTCTCAGGAAAAACCATGTACTGTTGGATGTATAGAGAATGAGCATTGATTATGGGCAAGGATCTAGGTGATGTATGCACCTGGAAAGTAAATTTGGTTCTTACCTCAGAGAACTCCCAAATACAGAGGTGAAAGAGAAGATACATATTCAAGCAGACAGTCAAAAGACAAAAGAGATATAGGGACGAAGAACAGCCTTGTAAAAGTACCTGCAATAAGCTGTAGACAAAACTGTCTTTGTAGGCATTCTTGAGGTGCAGGTTCAAGGATGATTTTGAAGGAGAAGAACATAACATTATTTTGTATAACTATAGAAGAATCCTCTAACCTATGAACAGCAGCAGCAAAAGGGGAGCTTGACATACTCCATGTATGACAATGCATCATTTTTTATAGAAAAAAATAAAATAGCTCATGAAATGTCACCAACATAACTTGAGCACAGGGTGATATTTTTAAATTACCTGTATTTGTTTTACTTGTATTTCAGCCTTTACTATTTACCTACTCTTTTACATTAATGTTGAACCAACCTGACTTTATTTTAGCAGGCAACACTTTATTCGCACTTTCAAACTTCAAGTTTCCTCAAAAATGCCTTCAACACGCAATTTGGATGATAGACAGGTGTGAAAAGCTACCTCTAACTGAAAAGTACTAAGAAATGGAATGAACTTTGGAATGGAGAATATGTTAAGTTCAGTTATTAGGAAAATACAGCAAACATGAAGAGTAGATGGTGTGACACAGGGAAAAGTCTTACACAGATTGATTGCCTAACCACATTTCTTTCATGGACTCCTAATCATAGCATACTAGTGAGTAAATCAGTGCCAGTGCTGTGAGTTACATTCATACACCAATTCAAACTTTAACTGTATTTAACGTATTTGTCTTTTAGAAGAAACAGTCCCACAGTGTATGTCATGGTCTACCTCAATCCCCCCACCCCAGGCACCCCACAGCTAGCAGGGCATCACTTTCTGCAATACAAATAGGAGTGGAAAAAGCCTAAATACAATTTGAAAGATTAAGCTAGTAACTTTTTAAAAAGTAGTTTACCTTGAATGCACATCCCTCTCCTCCTCAATACTGTACCAGCATGGCCAAGCTCACAGCACTACTGCAGTGGTTCTCTCTGCTTCAGCTCCAAGGGTAGTTGCAAACCTTCATAACCATGTTTTGCCCTGGGTTGTTTGCTTCAAAGAGAAAAAATAAAAAATACAAAAGAAAATAGAAAAAGCAAAACAGGGCACAGCATTAACACTGTCCTTTTCACTCCTGTGGCTGAGCAGGACCAAGGATTAGCTTCCTTGCAGAAATCCTTTAGAGGAGAAATAATGTGTTCCTATTCACAGGGGTTGAAAACATGGCGAGATTTTAGGAATTGAACCAAAATGAGAGAAAGAGTGTTCTCACAACCAAGTGCCTTCCTTGCATTCTTTCCCACCATTCAAGGGACAGGAAAAAAAACCCAAATCAAAATAACTACCCAGCCCTACCTGGTCATTATTAATTATAGAGTTAATCAAAATGAAAAGGCCACACAACCCAATTTAAGCAGAAAATTGGAGATAAATCACTTTTTTTTTTTTTTACTCTTGATCTTCCACTGCTTTTTAAGCATGTGGACAGTAACCAGGAATTGTTATTTTCTGACTGTTTGGACAAGTAAAAGCCAGAACTGACTTATTTAACTTGGGAGGAAGAAAGATGAGATTTCTGGTGAATGGCAGGAGTCATTTAAAAACTAAACACCTGTCATATTAGCTAGAAAGAAACCTGCTATCTATTGAAACTCTACTGAGCAGAGTCTGACCCCACTTACGCAAACCTTGTATTACAGGATATTTGTTATAACAAACAGAAAAATCCCAGGGAACCCAAGCCAGGAGTCAGGCTGGGCAGTCAGGCAGGGCAGTATGCCGCAGGTCTCTCCCCAAGGTGACAACCTTTCCCCAGTGCAAAGAGCAGCCCTGCCAAGGAAAAATGTGCTATTTTCCCAGCCAAACTTTTTCTCCCTTGGTCATACAGCTAGCAAGAAGACAGCTGTCCTGGTGCTCATCGCATAGGAAGCTTCAGACAAGGGAAAGGGTAGGCCTGCTGATGGGAAGAAACTCTAATACACCTAGAGTCAGTGGATAGTGGCAGAGGGAAGTGAGGAATGTTTTTGCTCCTTTGCTATCCTTCAGCTGCTAGACAAGGAAATGAAAACAATGTTGTTACCAATTGTGCAAGGTGAAAAAGCCTTTCTTACCATCCTGAGTCTCCAAATGATCATCTGGAGGAAGCTCCCCAATGACCAGCCATCAGGTCCTTACCAGAAGCGGCCGGGGAACTTGGGATGTTGTGCGCACCCAGGATGGTTCTGGGCTCTTTGGGACAGGAGACACCTGGAGCCCCTGGAGCAGGTCCAGCAGAGGGCAACAAAGATGATGAAGGGCCTGGAGCATCTCCCTGATGAGGAAAGGCTGAGGGAGCTGGGGCTCCTCTTGAGAGGAGACACAGCTGAGAGGGGCCCTCATCCCTGTCTGTCAGTGTCTGCAGGGAGGGCTCAGGGAGCAGGGACCAGGCTCTGCTCCTTGGGGCCCAGCAGTGGCACAAGAGGAACGGGCAGGAACTGATGCCCAGGAAGTTCCACCTGAACGTGAGGAAGAACTTTCCTGTGCAGTGCCTGAGCACTGGAAGAGATTGTCCAGAGAGGGTGTGGAGTCTCCCTAACTGGGGATATCCCAGAGCCATCTGGACACAATCCTGTGTTGTGTGCTCTGGGATGACCCTGCTGGAGCAGGGAGGTCAGACCAGATGAGCCACTGTGGTCCTTTCCAGCCTTACCCAGTTTTTGACTTTGTGACAGGTCTAATGTGGCAAGAAGCAGGATTGCCCCAAGGAGTGAAAGGCATGCACTTGCTCCTTGGAATCCAGTCTCTCATCTGTCATGTTTCATGGCTACTTGATGAGAAAGTATGGCCACAATTCCCCTATAAATCAGAAACAAGGCTCACAGTATCGGGAGTATTACAGCAGGACAACAGTGGTAGGAGAAGTGAACATGCTCAGCGATTCCTTAGCATAAGATCCCAGTTTAGGGAAGTACTTCCTAAAAGCACGCAGGTGAGGCAAAACAACTGGCTAACCCAATATCTTGCCTCCGATGGTATCCAGTGGCAGATGTCTGGGTAGATGGTGTATAAGAAACACAGCAAGAATAAAAATCCTCCTTGAGATGTTTCTTCTCAGCTTCTAGCAATCCCAAGTATTATGGGGAGATAGAGAAAAAGGCAGATCCTATTCCTGCTGATGTCTCTATGGACCTATGGAAATCATAATCCTTGGGTGTCTATCCTGCCTTGCTGTTGCAAGCTGACACAAAAGAAGGACACAGACACCTGTTGAAGAGAGAGCAAAACAAACTGGGCCCAAACTGGGCTGAACTTTATTTTATATGTCTCTTAGAAACCACAGTGGAGGGAGAACTTGCCACCCCTCAATCACACTGGTCAAAGGAAATATCCATCAAACTTCTCCGCCCAGGAGAAAAGAATGTAAATAATAAACTACTGTTACAAAAACATGGTTATGTTTACAGAGAATGTATGAGAAACAGTTACAGAAGAATGAAAACATCAAGAACTGCAAAACTCAGGGCAACACCTTGCCCCATCCCCCACCTTTCTCCTGCTCTTTACACTGGAACTCACCTGGGCAAGGGCTGCCTTGCAGTGCTCATGCACACTCAGGGCCATCTCAACAAGGTTTGCAGAAGAAATTATATGAAAAACCCTATCCTCATCTAGAAAAGTCAAATGTAAAAAAGAACAACTCATGTTCTGCTTCTATATGCAAAATCAGAGGGATGATAGATAAACGCCCTCAATATGTAGTCCCTCCTCACTTTTTCTACTGCCACAAAAACAGAGGAACTGAAAACAAAATTTTTTGCCATTCTTTTCCTTTCCACACAACGTCAATCACATGGAACAAATCCAGAAAGTAAGCAGGAATACAGCAGATGCTACTACTGCTGACTTTGCAAGGACTGGGGATGATCCATCAGAGAACCAAGACAGCACAGAAGATGGAGAGGCCAGACACAGCTTTCCACATACAAACTGAATACGCTGTAATTAAACTCATCTTCTTAGAAATAAATTGAAATTTTATTTGAAGGTCTAGTTAGTCATAGGAAGCAATGGCAAGTATAAGCCACAGCCCTAGTGCAAACTACTTACTTTCCAGTGTATTTGGGTACCATTATCAAAAGTGGATGCACACAGCTGAAAGGTAGAACAGCCATAATTGAGGGGGAAATTTGGCCTGGTCTCTAAAATCAAACTAAAATGATAGTTAAATCCATGTTAAGCAGAAAAAAAACCCAAAAAAACCAAAAAAAACCCCAACCATTAGTTTCCTAGCTTAAACCTCTTGCTGAAAACACACTTTAAAATCTGATACTAAACAGCCCAGCCATAGTCCTGATACAAAATACAGTACTACAGATGACACACTAGGAAAAATAAAACAAAATTAACATACCAGTGTTTGTGGCTGGACCACTGTACCATTACTGGCATTTTGCTTATGTAGTGATTCCATTGGTGTTTTGCATTACATGGCAAAACCATAGGTTCCCCTTCTAAGAAAAGAATTGCTTAATGTGCCAAATGGTACATCTGGAGAGAAGCACTGCCAGCCTGCAATGATAACAACAAAAATAGATTAATCCAATGCTCACTGGCTAGCTTTCTAAATGATGATGCTTCTCACAATATTCCTATTAAGAACTGTATTTTGGTAATGTATTGCCTAAAGTTTCAGGCTGGAAAGCATCTTTAATCCCTTATTCTACAGACTTTACTTTTTTGGCAAATCCTACAGCTGCAGGGGAGACAACTGTGGGTTTGGTGAGATAACATGTATTATTAATGCTTTGCTTTAGCTTTTTAATTAAATTATTCTGTTGCCTTTCACTGTCAGAGACACTACCAGACAAAACCTTTTTAATCTTCAAATGAGTAACTTAAAATGAACCCTTCTGCCTGATAGTGTGGATTAAGGGTCATGTGGTACTTAAGGTTCAGCACATGCATCAAGGAAAACAGGTAGAAAGGACCTATTATATCACACATGGTCCATCATAACCTGTATTTCCCAAGCATATTTCACTACTACCATATAAAGTCCAGTTGGCTCTTAAAAGCAGTGACTTTGGGACGTTCCTGCACAAATCAAGCTTCTTCTGGCAATGGGATTCCTGCAAGAGAGTGCCCCTTGTCTACTTGTTACAGAGCTCTGTGTGGCTGAAAATAAATGGCTGTGCAACTCCACATGAAGACCTGCAGTGCAGCAGACCTCCAGCCAAAGCTTTAAATTTAAATTATGCCTCCTTTATAACAGTGTTTTCTTCCTGACAATTTCACTGGAAGAAAGAAAAGACATCCCAAACATTTCAGACTCTGGAGACTTAAGTTTACACAGAGGGATACAAACCACAGCCAGATCTGCTGATTTAACCCTAATAACACAAAATACAACTTTGGCCAGCAGAAGGGACACAGCAGACATTGTGGGAGACACTGCTGCAGTAAGGCATATGAGTAATTCAGTGTAGGTTCAAGACATCACCAGCCCAATCTGTCCGAGCAGACAGATGATGCCTTTGAGCAAAGCTCTGTGCTGCAAGAGCTGTGCCAAACCATCTGAGAGCACAACCAGGCAGAGCTGCAGCTGCTTCAGAAGCTGGAGGAGCTCTCTGCTTTTGAGGTTTGTAACAGTCGCTGCATTACAAAAGGCCATCCAAAGAATACGGATGACTTTTTTCTTCCACTAAAGGTGAATGGATTTCTAACTGAACATCTCCCTGATTTGGAGGCTCCAGGCACGCTTTTGGGAGCTTCTGGATAGTGGCCTACCTTATAGATATTGGAGTAGAAGTTGTCCAAAACATTGGTCTGGAGTTGTTCATAGCCAGTCTGGAATAGTTTTCAGATCATGTCAAACACTCAGTGGAAAAAAACAGGTGATTTATTTTCCTTTTGTGTATTTCATCCCAAAAACATTCCAGAGAGCAAACTGAGATAGCTGAGACAAGATACTTAACAATAGGAATGTTTCAGTGCATGTGACAATGTAGACACAATACAGGTGAAACAGCTGAAGTTCTGTAAAAACCTATGGGTCATTATCACACTCTGCTTAGGACAGGGGGTGGGTGACAAGAGATGTGGCTCTCAGGGTTCCATCCATCCGTCAGAAGCTGCCTTTATGCTGTGAAATTTCTCATCAGCTAGAACAAAAACACTACAGGGTGGGACTGGAGCAACTGCTGGTTCTGAATGGCACATGGATAGCCCCATATTGCCCAAATCCCTGCCAGTTTGAGCATATGGGATTCTGCTGCGGATGTCTGCTGGGTAGATACCTGTCGCGGGTAGAAAGGGAAAGTAACTCGGAGTCTTTTGCGTCAGTCCCGTTTGCCTAAATAACGCGACTCAGGCGTTATCTAGTCTCCGATCAGAGGTGAGCCGAGCATCAGAACTCCCGCAGAATCTTGACTTAGCTCACGCACAGCGGTTTAATTTATGCAGGGAAATAAAGAGAACGAGAAAGGGTTATTTCCGCTTATCGCCAGTAGGTTTTACTCCTGGAATATGCTGTGGAGAAGATGGCCAAAATGGCAACCGGGGCGTGTTATAAAACCAGGGCGAGGGGAGGGCAGTCAGGAGAGCCAATCACTGCGGAGGACCACAATGATTGACAGGGGCACCGGCCAGTGAGCCAGCCGTCCGTAGCCGGCATGGGAACCAATGAGCTGTTCCCCTGGGCGGGGACAGCCCCTGCCGCCTTGGGCCGGGACGGCCCCTGCCAGCCGGGCTGTGCCATCCCAGCTGCCGCGCGGGGACAGGGAAAGGACCAACACCGCACGGCGGGGGGGAAAGGAAGCGGCATCCCCCGGCCCCGGCCCAGCCGCAAGCCACACCCAGAGGACCGCAACAGATACCCTACTCCAGACTTCAAGTAGGTAATTACCCCTCCCAGAGTATCCCTGAATACTGAAAAACAGAATTAAGTCCCAACTGAACTTTTCAAGATTCTCCATTCATCCTCTCCCCCACATGGACAAATTGCTGACTGTCACAGGAAGTTTTCATGTTCCATCATGTGAAGAGTGTAAATAATTTTGACATTTACCAATTCTTCCTAAAACTGGAAGCACCCTCTCATAAACTGACCAAGCACATTAAAAGAAAGACTTGAAGGTTGCCAAGGAGTCAAGTTTGGCAAGCAAATTCATCTGTCCTCCAAATATATTGACATTTTTCATCTCACACAGCAGTTCCTTTATTTTCCCAAAGATCAGAATTTTTACATTCCAAGAGGTAGTTTTCAGGATTGCTCTTTAGTTCCTTCCCAAAGAAACATGTTTGAAAATTGATCTTATCTAAGTTATTTCCTTCTCTGACACAGAATATTAATGGAAGTTTGAACAATGAATTTAGAGCAGCATGCCTGTCACCAAGGGGATGAGGAGTGCCTACAGTTAGACACAAGCTATGGAACTTTCCAAATGGCTTTGGAAGGCTGATCTCTACAAAGTCTTATATTATTTGTTTACTTTCAATACCCAGACCTGTGGTCATTTTATTGAACAATCATCCCTGAAGTCTTTCCAGTGGCATTTAACATGTATATCTTATTTTAGTATCAGACATCAAATCATCAAATCTAGCTTGCACGGCACGCATTGAGAATTTCTGCCTAACTTATTTTTATGCAGTTTTCTGAAAAACAATGTAATAACAGAAGAACAAAGTGAAAATGGTGTGGCATGGTTTTATCCTATGATGACATAACTGTTCTTTAATAATTTTTGTAATAACAAAATAACATAATTTTTGTAATAACAGCTGAATTAGATACACGCTTCCAGAGACACAAACTGGTCCAAGACTGGCTGCTTCACAAAGGGTGGATGCAGAGATTAAGTGACTGCCTCAAAGTAACACAGGAAATCTGTGGCAAAGTCAAAAACTGATCCAAGAGCTCCCAATTCCTATCCATTGTATGCACCACGAAGCTATTGTGCCTTCACAGCACTGATATCCCACCTCTTGACCATCCTACAAACAGAACCCCACAGACCCCCCATCTCCTTCCAGCCTCCTGAACAATCCCCCCGGCAACTTGTTTGCTAAACCTGCAAATCTGGCAGCATGATATGCAAAGTTTCACTTGTCCATTAGTGTCTGGAAAGAACCTGTGGCTCAGGAGCCCCTTCCCTATCCAGTCTGGGAGGCCCATGCTCATCTGATGCCCAGCAGTTCCAACTGCAGGAACGAGCTGCCGGTGCTCTCAGGGGGACCTCTGCAAACATAGTTTTGCAGAGTTTCAGTTCCAGAGAAGAAATGCCCAAATCTTACACCTTCTATTTGGGATAACTGAGAACATGGAAACAGAAAGACTGTATGGAAGGGATTCACAAAAATGCAACTGGCTGTTAACCGCTCATATTACTGCATGTCAGTGGGAAATAAGCACCAGACGTGTGCCCTCAAAAGCCTCCCTGATGTGATTTGTCCAGAGCTGCAGTACAATCAGAAATACAATCCAGGAGTTGCACACCAGCGTGCCATAGCACTGATCACCACAAAACGGCTGCTGCAGCTCATGTTCACATGGGACTGCCTCACTCAGGGTCTTCCTAAATGAAGAGAAATCACAGTGTGCCAGAAGCCAAAAAATCTATCTTACATAGATCTGCTAAAAATGCTAAGGGGAAAAATAAAACATGAAAAATGTTTGTATGGAGCAATAAATGAATATGGAAGTGTACAGTATATCTAAAGTCTAAAATTACTCTCTATTTTAAAAACAGCAATTATTTCCCTTTTAAAAATTCCTTAATTTTCACAAATATACATACCTGTGTTTATTGTTCCATAAATCAGCCCATCCAGATCTGTTCCTATTAGCCAAATTCCATAACTTAAAGTAGAGCAAAACCAAAAAGCTGGATCCTGTCAAAGGATGCCAGACAACTTGTGATTAAAAAAGATTTCAGGGATGAAGTTTCCCAAGTAACCACGGAAAAGCCACATATTGATCACTTGAGCTCAGCATTCTCCCTTTCCCAAGGGAAAGGATATAAAAACATGCATCTGTTTACATCAGTTCGAGAGGAAGTGGTAGAAAGAATGACTCTAACAGTGCCCTGTCCAACATTATTTCCTGGCCCTCTCAGCATCTGTTGACGTTTGAAGTGCATCTGCACAAAGTGTACCTTTGCTAAACTTCTCAAAACATATGAAATCTCAACTATTTCAGAACAACAAACCCAAAATTAGCTGATAACAGATATGTAAAACAAATGCCACCTTCTCCCTCTCTCTCAGTCCACCTGGAGTGGCCAGCAAAGGCTATCCAAATTTGTGTTTGAACCCCATCAGCACCAATGCAAACATGTTATTCAGAAATCTCAGAACAACAGAATTTATTTCATTAATTTCTAATCCATGTCTCCAGTTGGAATAGTTCCCATGGAAAACTCAGGAAGCTGTGGAAAGACAGCGACAGCAGAGAAGGAAAAGAGGATTACCATCAAAGAGACTTACCCTACAGTGATCACGGCCAATATTAACATATGCATAATCTTTTTAATACAGACATAGAAATGCCAAGGAAATATTCCTTTCAAACTATTAAGTTATCCCAAGGATGATGGTTTTGGAAAAGTAGAATACCTTACTTATACTATTCATTAATTTAAGTGCACAACATGGAAAACTGTGCTTTTCCTAGGAGGCATAAAGTGGTGACAAATGGGTGTTGTGTGGAGATTGATGCTGTTAACTTGATCAGTAATCCCTGGAATATACTCTGTCATTGGCATATTATCCTGCTGCTCCACAACACATTGGACAAATTGCTGACAATTTCTTTCTCTGACAACCTGCTGTTACTCCAGGGTGTGTTGGGCAGCCTCCAGTGTGTAACAGGCTCCAGAAGATGCTCCTGAACACTCAGTGCCTTGTACACTTTAGCAACAACCAAAACAAGAAGGCACAAGATGCTGAGCATTTTCTGTGAGTGTTCTGCATCTCAGCAATCCAAAAACTGGATTTGTAATCCCATTCACTTACCTCACCAATAAGACAGGATACTTTTTCCTTTTAGGTTTATTTTCATGGAGTGATAGGAGATAGCAGGATGGCAGTGAGTGAAATAGAAGGCATCTGCTTGGCATTCAGTGCCTGATAGTTGCTAATGTTGTGGGTTGGAAAAGTTTAATCTAGAATTTGCCTTAAAAGAAAGTGGTGAAAGAACAGGTAACAAATAAAAGGAGATATGTGGCTGTGGTGGAGGAACCCATAGGATCTGGCATTTGAAGGACTATCAGTGGATTTGGCACTCAAGGAGAAGCAGCACTACTCTTGCCAGCTTCCACCAAATCCTCCCCCCGATCTCCAGCACAATCTTCACAGCAACCAGTTGTCCTTGACGTGAACCATGTTTCCAGCTAGTAAAGTCCTCCTCTCTTCCTCCCATTCCCTCAGAAGGCATCAGCTTTCTATTTTAAAAATATCAAGTCACCCTATCACAGCTGCATTATAAACAAAGACAAACAAAACAAGCCAAAACAGTTTTGTGTGTGTGGAACAAGAAAAAAAACACTTCAAACCCAAAGAAGTTTCCAATAAGTCACTCATTGAAATTCAGGAAGAAAAAACCCCAAAGGGTAAAAATACCCCCACGTATCCAAGTTCTCTGAGGCCATTTCTTTCCCTCATCTGTGTTCCATCATCTTCTTCCTTATCCAAAAAAGTTGCGGTGTCCGTGGGAGTATGAAAAAACATTGGTGTGACCACCGAGAGGAACTCTCTGTCTGGCAGCAGAAAGCCACGCGTTACCCCGTCTCCAGGAACTCAGCCTTGCTTCGACGGTCATAAATATTCTCTGATGACAAAGCAAAGGGTAGTCATTCAACCAGACTGAATAATACCGTGCAGCCCTGAAAAGCACACTGGGATTTGTGCTCTGTCCCCAGCCACAGCTAAAATCCATGGGAAAACAACCCCTGATTGGCCTCGTGTATAGGACACCCAGCACTGCCACCTCCACCTTCAGGATGATTCTGACAGGAGTGTTGGACTTCTCTTTCAGAGGTCCCAACACACCTACTGGCCGTAACATTTATCTGAGGAGCGTCATTCAGAGCAGCCCTGGAAGAAGGACTTGGGGGTGCTGGTGGGTGAGAGCTGGACATGCGCTGGCCATGTGCACTGGGACCCAGAACCCTCCCTGCGCTGGACTGAGAGTGATCAGCCTCAACCACACATCACTGAATGACCACAAAGGCTGAAGAAAGCACCAAAGCACAGGCTATCTCATTAATGATAGCTAGTGTACGCTATTAAAGAGTACACAAAATGTTGTCACCTGTTTAGTTACACTCTGTCTTCAGGTTTTCAAAGCTTCACAAAACATTTATACATGAGTTTCTAAAAGGGAAGAAAAAAATATAAAGACTCATTACACCATTAACTTGACACTACACAATCAAATTTTCAGAAAAGCATTACTTGACATCTTGTTGCGTAAATATTCTGCTTGTGCAAGCAGATCCCGAAATGATCAGTAATGTATGTCATAGTCTTGCTGAAGTTATTGATGAGAAAATGATCTTCATGACTAACCTTTCCTTAGTCAGATGAAATAAAAAAGATCTCAGTGTAAGCGACTCTCTTCTGCTGGTCTCCCTTTTCATTCCACAACCCCCAAATGAATATATTTACAAAGAATAAACAAATAATCACTTTACGCTTATCCATTTGCCTTCTCCATTTATGGTAGCCTTAAAAACTAAATTTAATCTTGGCCTTCAAGGTAGAAACAAGTAATAAAACTAACCTGTTTATGAGTCAGTGCAGTTTGAGAATTATACTCACATTTCTGCCTTTGAGAACTTGAGGGGTTGTTGACACAATGGAGGCCAAGCATGCATTTATGGCACATGATATCACCGTGGGGCTCACAGAGGCAGTTTACTTACTCCACAGATGACTGCCACAGGAGAATGTAATTGCTCAATAATGTGTCGATGTACCCATGGGAAGCACTTAAGTCATCTGAGACCTGTATTGGGAACTTGCCAGGGACCCCAGCACTACCTCTAATTTGCACGAAATGGTGGGATTGTGGCCATCTTCTGCTGTAAGGATAAACAGAGCAAGGGAGAAAGTCGGGAAGTGCCAAAAGGGCACCCCTTTCTCAGAAAACTGAACACAACTAGAAGGGGAAAAACTGTTCCCCAGATTCAGGAAATAAAAGCTAAAAGAGTAACAAACTTCCAAGGAGTCAGCATCAGTATGGTACACACCAGCACACAAGAGGATCTTCATCAGGGAGAAATTCCCTTGCCAAGAATTAAAGATTCAGAAATAGACACAACACCTGGTAAAAAAATACCCATGGACAATGAAATCCTCGTACCATCTGCACCATGACTTTATTTTTCTATTCATGAATCAAGTTAAAGTGAAACATTGGAGTGATTGAATACTAGTGCGAGGTAAATAACAACCAAACCTCACTGAACACAGCAAATCAAGTAGCACAGTGTAAAATCAGAATATTTTCCATATTTCTCAAGAATTCAAGGGTCATAGGATAAGATTCAGTTTGGTGGATGCCTACTTTTAAGCTGAACTACTTCCATTTTGAGAACACTATCCAAATACTTTACTTCAGGTACATTAAAATATCTGGGTGAGTGAAAGCCTTGGTAAGGAATTTATCACTGGAAGCTTTGGGAAGTTTTTCAAGTCAATTGAAATTGTAATTCTGTCTAACAAGACCCACAATAATGTAGAGAGATCCTGCAGTTAAAGTGAGAATGACCAGAGTCCCCACTGGTTTGGGCAAAACAGGAATTTAAAATCTTTCCCAGCATTCTATTGGAGAATCTTTCATGAATTTTCCAAATGGTTTATGGGATGTTTTCTGTTCACCTTTTCCTCAAGACACAGCTCAGAAGAACCTGTCCCCTCTTAGCGCAAAAGGGTTCAGCCCCCAACCCCACAATGAGTCAAAGTATCTGATTCAAGGACATCAACTGTGCCATGACGTGATGCTCAGCTCAGGACACACATGACCTACTCCATGAAAAAAAAAAAATTAAATCCTAGTTCTGCAAACTTCAGGTTAGGCTTTCAATCTACTCCTGTCCCCCCGCTCTCTTTCTACTTCTGCCTCCCACCCTGATCTGATTTTTCCCATTTCGAATGAGATTTAGAAGTCTGTCTGATGGCAGGTGGGTGGAGGCACTCCAGATACTATGTTTGTTGGTAGCCCAGCAGTTATTTGTGGTTGACTTTTTTGGTTGCCCACAGGAATTTCCAGGGTGGTGTAAACAGACAGATGTGGGTTCTTTTCTGCTATACAGATCACACCATAGAGAGATATCAAAGGAAAAAACCAAACCCATGAATAATGCACTAGTGGGAGCATTTTAAGCTCTGAACTTTAAAGACTGGCCTCTGAATTTATTGATTTAATTGTTGGGTATGGACATTTAGGCCACCAGATAGCTTTTGAAATCAAAACATCACTGAAAGGTTTCCCGAATATTTAGAAGTTTATACAAAACGTAAGTGGGCTCAAGTACTGGCAAACTCCAAGCTGATCCCACCCTGACAGTACTTCCCTAATCTTACATGCTAAAATTATTCTTTCCTTCTTTCCCTCAGTAGCACAGTGGTTTTGATTTTTTACTTCAGTGAGGCATCTCAACAGCTATTCCATGGCTTGTTGCTGCTGTAACATTGGGAAGTTAAAAGGGAAGGTTTCAAGGGTATGGATTAGTAAAGCTCCACTGATCTCAGGGTAACGCATATTAGCCAGGAAATTCTGCCCCTTCTCCTACTTGTTTGTTTCTACTTGCTACCATTATGCAAAAGCTACTTTTGCTGTGTGATTTTTGCGTGCCTTGTGCTTGCACAAGAGACACATCGTGGCATTTTTTACCTTGAGATGAACAACCAGCCCATGATTAAAATCATGTTAAGTCAACAGTGCAACCTGCTAATCATTCTTACACTGGAATTGCCAGCTAAAGCTTTTTTCATAATTTATTTTTCCAGGAGGATTTGTATACTTTTTTGTCAGTCTACTTTGGAGCATGGCAGGTTACAGAGACACTTTGATTCATGGCTAGACATGGATTATTTTAAGTAGAAAGAAAAAGGAGTCTTGGTTTTAACAGCCTTGCACTGTCATCTTGCGGTTGCGGCGCTCAGTTCCTCACCCTTATTTGGAAATGCCTTGAACAAGAATTTTATGTGAGCAGGAAGAAACAGTGTTTGCCTCACTCCCAGGGCTTCAGTTTGTTTGGAGGCCTACTTCCTGCCACTCCTGAGACAAGAAGACTGACCTTGTCAACTGTTTCCACTTCAGTTCTTTCCATCTCCTTCCTTTACGAGAGGAAAATGTGACCTTCCTCCATAAAACCATCATTATTTAGAAGACTTCTCTTCCAGACTTTCAGCACTTCCACTGTGAACACGTGCTCCAAGACAGGTTCTCAGGGAAATGTTGTGCACAGTCCTCCTTCCTGCCTGGGCTTTAAAGAGGGAACACTGCTACTGTCAGGTCCTGGTGAAACATCTGCTATACAACTGAGGCAAATCAGTTCCAACATCTTGGCTTTACCCACTTAACTTGCCCAGAGCAATCATTTTTGTCTCTTTTCTGGACTGCTCAAGATATCAACCAGCATGGGATTCTCCTTATAGATCCTTCCAATAGTTAATTTCCTGAACTTGTCCAAAAGACAAGAGAAAGCCCTGAGACAGGCTTCCCTTCATCTCCAGTTGTGCTGTTCCCAGTCTGAAAGCTGCTCTCCCACCTGCTGCTGAAAAGAAACCATATTCTGCAATATCTGGCCTAATTATCTATCAGTGGGTGACCAGAAATGAGGAAATCAGCCTAACTAGCTACTTTGATGCTCACAGCAGGATGATAACCCAACCTAAACCATAGACTCCAAAAGTTCCATCCCTGTCCTCCTCAACAGGCAATACTTGAATCTCTTATTATACAAAGTCTTCCCTATCCCTTTACCAATACCAGGAATCAAAATCTTAAAAATCTACATTGTTTCTATGTGCACTATTCACGTCAGTAACTTCTCTCAAATTAGAGAAAAAAAATCCTCAGAGGGTCATTATTGTTACATTCAGTTTCAGCTTTGCTATTTGGGCTGCCAATACCTTAAGGGAATGCTTATTTTTACAGAAACTACAGTTAACATTAAGAGTTAGGGGCAAAACATCAGAAATGGGTTTCTAAGGGACTTAGTTTAGTACCTGAAAAAAAGCCCACTGTACCTTGATTAGAATTGTGTTACTACTGTTCCCCTGAATGAAATTTAGAATACGAATTGTGAATTCCCCATTTTCAGAAAGAATTGTCTTACTGCTTAAAATATTGTAAACCATATTCACTTCAACTTTTTTTTTTACATGTGAAAATTCTCATGATCTTGCAAATGGATTGCTACAGATAAGATTTGTGCACCAACCCAAAATCTCACTGCCAGCAGAGGGATCCTCTGCAGGCTTTGGAATCTACTAAAGCACCATTTAGAGTCTCTGTGAGGGTCATATCCTAAAATTCCCAAAACACAAGATATTTATGCAAGATTTTTTTTTCAGCTATAAGGGATTTTAAAGGGTTAGAATTATCTATTTTATCCTCACACTTTCAAAATTACTACATTTTAGTTTAGCTTCAGAAAAACATCTTCTTCAGAGATAAAATGTGAAACCACTTCAGAGAGAGGATTGCAAAATGATGGGGTGGTATGGAAACTCTGGGATCTGAGAGCTACCACCAGTATGACTGCTGTTATCAAAAAAATGGACTGAAATCACAGAATCATTAAGGTTGGAAAATACCTCCAAGACCACTGAGTACAACCTGTGACCGATTCCCACCTTATCAAACAGACCAGAGCACTGAGTGCCATGTCCAGTTGTTCCTTGGACACCTTCAGGGATGGGGACTCCATCACCCCTTCCAATGCCTGACAACCCTTTCTGTGAAGAAATGCCTCCTGATGTCCAACCTGAAACTCCCCTAGCGAAGTTTCCCTTGTCCTGCCCCTTGTTCCCTGTGAGCAGAGACTGACCCCCACCTGGCTGCACCCTCCTGTCAGGGAGTTGTAGGGTGAGAATTTTCCCCCTTGAGCATCCTTTTTTCCAGGCTGAGCCCCCCTAGCTCCCTCAGCCACTCCTGGTTTCCTCTTCCCCCAGCTCTGTTCACTTATCTGGACTCGAAGTATGAAGAATCTTAATTTTGGTGTGCTTAGTAGAGATGTCAGGAGACTAATTCGACTGACAAAGGGTGTGTGGAGGTCTGGAGATGCCCTTGAGCCCAGGGATTGATAACCTGCAGAGGGCAAAGCAAAGCCAAATGCACAGGGGGATCTAGCTCCACGCTGGTGCTGGGGGAGCAGGACAAGCTGCTGTTTTCCCATAGTCCAGGAACACACATCCCAAAAGGCCAGCAGCACCAAACCCAGCTGCTGCTCCTGCTGTTGCAGGGCTCCTAGAGCAGGAGGGACCACCTCTGACAGCAGCAGCAGCACACACTAATTCTGTCCATCCCCTCGCTCCCGGCACTGCCAGCCCAGCTGATAATTGGCACTAACTGCGGCCATGGTTGCTGTGATGTGGCAGCTGTTTGCCAAGAGCTGGACTGAGACCACCAACTCACTTCAGACAGGCCACTAAACACCCATCTGAGGGTAACCACGAGGTCGCTCACAACTTGGGTTCGATTCAAACTGGAGACTTCGAGGTGAAAAGGCTCCGCATTCAATTACCAGTCCCCTGAGTCATCCCATCCACCCTCTGTAGTTATTTCAAAGTGCTCTGGTAAGCAGTATCTGAGGACATTACATGTGTTCAAAATGCTAAAAATACACATCTAAGAAGGCAGGGAAAAGATCAGATCACTCAAAAGTACAATTTGCTTTCTCTTTAGAAAATAAAACAAGAAGAAAAAATAAAAAAAGAAGAAAAAAATAATTCCAACACTTTCAAGTTCCTTTTTTTCCCCAAAAAAGTTTTTCCACACCCTGGTTTGCCATTCCAATTAATTTCTTTCAAATATCTTTAGAATACAAAAGACAGACTGTTGTTGGGAAAAAAAAGATTTCCTTTTACCTTTGTTATTTTCTAACTAGCTAAATCGATACTAGAAAGAAGGTGAAAGTACTTTGGGGGGCAGGGGGGGTGTAGCAGGAACAAAACAAAATGCTAAAAGATGGATTAAAAAGGCCCCACAGTGAAAACGATAATCCCAGGGATTTCACCCAGGGTTTCTCAAATGTGTGGATTTGTTTTAAGAGCGACGCTGCCCTCTGGTACCCCAGGATATGGTACTTTCAATGCAGCTCCAGAGGGTCACCAATCTATTTGTGTCACCTATCCTGGGATCTGACAACTCTCCCCAGGGGCTCAGTTAAACAAGCCTCCAGTTTTTAAACAGAGTGGATTTTAATTGAGAAGCACCTGTGGTGAGAATCTACTGCATTATTAAAAAGTGAATTTATCACAGTGAATCATAGAGACAGGAGGTGAGGGGAGCAGCAGGGAGGGGGAGTCCACACATACGTCATACCTGCAACACAGAACCAGTCCTTTCATAAAAAACCCTTGGAGAAATGTGTAGGATTTGACTGCACCCCACAAAGAGTGTTTTTTCCAACAAGTTGTTCCCAGGGTGCTGAAAAGCTATCATTCATAAAAAATTATTGAGGGGGAAGGAGGTAGAAAAGGGGAGTTCAGGAGGCCAGGGATGCCAGTGGGAGCTGCAGAATGAGACCCTCTGTAAAGCACGCACCTGTTTGTGGCCACCATAAAAGCTTAACTAGAAAGCTTAAAGTTCCAAACTGGGGGGGTGGGAGAAGGGGGAAAGAGGGAAAACATAATGAAAGCTTGTCCTAATATCAAGATACACTTTAACCCATGGAGTGCAGACTCACAACAGATGGCTGCAATTTTGAATAAAGCCCTGGCAATGAGAAATACACAGAACTGAGGAGGAAATTCTTCAGACACATCTTGGTATCATCAAGCAGATGTGGGCTTGGGTCAAAGACTGGAATTGCACCACTTTATAAAATATGTGGCTAAACCCCTGCTTATTAAACAAAATTTAATGTTGGCCTAGAGAGCAGTTAAGAGGAGGTGCCAAGGTCTGTCTAAATGTAGTAGTCAACAGCTCCTGTAAAGAAGAGTTTACAAGGCAAGGAAAAGAGAGTGAGGACAACAGATGCACCAATGTTTACATGACAAAGAATCTCCTGTAATTTTAATGACATTATTAGTAAGATCCCTTGGTGATTTATAAAAGTGTTATACACTCACTTGGTACCATTGGTGAGGGGCAGAAGTGATGTGTTCAAGCCTGTTGGCCCACCTCAGAAGACCTGACATTAAGGATGAGACTCCTCATAGGTACTAGTCATTAAGACTGCTTTTTTCCCTCAGGAAGTAGCTAGGCATTTTCATCCACTATTTTCTTATCAACATTTTCCCATTTATTGCACATGCAATACTGCCATCTTTTTTCCCCTTGCTTACTTAAATCAACCTCACCTCTAATGAAAAGCAGGCACTTTTGAGTCAGTGATGTGCAGAAGAAAAGAAACACATGCAGAATAAAGGGGGTAAGGAACAGAAATACCACCCATTCTACATCCCATGTCTGGGAAAACATGATTTTTTAAATGGTTTATCAACAATTTCAGGGTTTGCTTTATTTCTCTTTTAAAATAACTGCAGAAGTAACAACCTACTTCTCCCCTGCCATAGTACCTTGATCTGCAAGGCTTGCTTCAATTTTCAACTTGGGACTTGAATGGAAAGAGACTATTTACAAGAGCATGGTGTGACAGGACAAGCAGGAATGGCTTCAAACTGAAAGAGGAGGCTTCAATTAGATATTAGGAAGAAATTCTTCTCTGTGCGTGTGGTGAGGCCCTGGCACAGGCAGCCCAGAGAAGCTGTTCCTGCCCCATCCCTGGAAGTGTTCAAGTCCAAGATGGATGGGGAAGCACCTGGACTAGTGGAAGGTGTCCCCGCCCATGGCACGAGGGTGGAATGAGATGAGCTTTAAGGTCCCTTCCCACCCAAACCATTCTATGATTCTAAGGCTGTTTAGATCTCTTTTTCTAGGGATATTTTTTACTCAGCTTATTTTATATATTTTTTCAGCATGCTCTTCCCCTCCTCCACTTTTAATTCTTACATATAATACTAACAGCCAAACCGTTCTGTAGAAAAGGTAGACAGCTTCCTCCACAGTTAATACAGAGGAAATCTGAAGCAGGAAACTGATTCTTCTTCTCCAACTCCCCTCTCCAAAAAAAGTCCACATACACTAGTTCCACGATCTATTGTGTGACAAAAGTGTCAACGCAGAACATGCTAATCCTCAGTGTTAAAATGATTCCTATTCAAAGTTGTTTAAATACACTTAAAACAGGCAATATATGTAGGATTTACCACGAAAGCCCAATGCTTTTACAAGCAGTTATTAAATAGCTCACTGTGCTGGGCACTGCTGAGGCGCTGTGAACCCAGGGGTCAGTTCTGGGCCCCTCAGTACAGGAAAGACACTGAGGGGCTGGAGCGTGTCCAGAGAAGTAAACAGAGCTGAGGAAGGGTCTAGAAACCAGGAGTGGCTGAGGAAGCTGAGGGGGTTCAGGGAGAAATTCTCACTCTTTACAACTCCCTGACAGAAGGATGCAGCCAGGTGGAGGTCAGGCTCTGCTCCCAGGGAACCGGGACAGGACAAGAGGAAATGGCCCCTGGCTGTGCCAGGGCAGGTTTACAGAGGCTATTAAAGAAAATTCTTCCTGAAAAGGGCTGTCCAGCCCTGGCACAGGCTGCCCAGGGCAGTGGTGGGGTCTCCACCTGTTCCGATCTGCTTAAGGTGAGGAGGCAAGTTTTGCCCCAACCTAAAATTGTGGAAAGGAATTAGGTTCTCAACATACCCGAAAGCAAGATTAAACCACAAATGAAGTTAGATGTTGGGATCCAATGTGATCATTCAACTTCATAAAGGAGGAAAGGAGAGAAAAGTAGGAAAATACCAAGAACAATTATGAGAAGCACAGGAAAAGGGTTACCACCACCATGGTCCAGCACTGACTTACAGAGTGTGAAAGGGAAGATCTTTCTTCAGTGAAGTCCCTCCAAGAGCTGCCCAGCAAGTCAGCAGAGCCACGGCAGCAGGATGGGACATGAGCAGCCTGATGGGAGCAGCCAGGACAGCACACAGAGCAGACTCCGACACTCTGTAGATTTTTTAGCCCCTGTGACAGGCTGGGCACCTGCTTATAGAGGCTTGAGAGAGAGGCAATGTCAGGTTCAGCTCTCAGCAACAGCACGTCCCTAGAGAACTTCATCATTGCTCCCATAAAGTTCATTGGCTGGCTTCTTGGTATTCAGGCGAAGTTCGCTGGATGTATCAAAAAAGCTTATTGATTGTATTTCTGATGTATCAAGTTATTGCTTGATGTATCAAAAGTTTATTACCCGTCTCCTCATGTATCAACTACAAGTTCTTTTAATGACCTTGAAACAGGGTGACTTAATTTCTAAAATAAAGCTGTTTCTAAAGTTTTTGTTAGAGGCAGTAAAATACTATAACTTTCAAATATTAATCTTTGAAGTAGCAATGAAGAAGCATTCCTTGCTTTTTACTCGTTCACTGCACCATCCCTGGAGGGGTTTAGCAGACGTGTGGATGTGTCACTTGCAGACATGGGTTACTGGTGGCCTTGGCAGTGGTGGGGGAATGGTTGGCCTCAATCGTCTCATAGATATTTTCCAATCCAAACAATTCTGTGATTATAGTGACTTCCAGTAAACACAATTTCAAAGCCACAACTGCCCAGGACAACATCTGAAAAATCCCCTCTCTACACAGATTGAGGACTTGATATGGATTATCTAACTTATTTTAAATATTATTTTCCTTATTACTGTGCTATGAATACTTCATAAAAATGTATTTTTGCAAACAAAGTCAACAGCAGAAGAGCAATCATCACCAACATTTGCTCTGTTT
Organism: Climacteris rufus; assembly: GCA_013398175.1. NCBI lineage: Eukaryota > Metazoa > Chordata > Aves > Passeriformes > Climacteridae > Climacteris > Climacteris rufus. The sequence goes on from VZRZ01001146.1 coordinate 989,643, forward strand.
TTGTTTTAAAGTTAACACTACCATGGAGAGGTACCTCTCAATGACTAATGCACTACCATTTCAGAGCTTTATCAAGATTTTTTCCCTTAGGCAACACAGCTTTTGTGCTTACTTTGATGACATTTTCAAAACCCCAGAAGAAGAAAATATTTTAAGAACCACTGCATAAAAAACCAAATTAGAGATTGGACTGTTTGTCTTATAACTAATATTGAATATGAACATACATCAAAGCACAAAGATTTTCAGAACTCTGGAATTATTACAGAACTAAAGGCATTGCATAACAACTCTGCAAGTGGACAGAGAGGTTGAAATACTTCCTGAATGACAAAATGAAAAATTCAAACAGAAATGCCTCTTGTGTGATTGTGTCTCTACATTAATATTTGCTTGCACTCAAAAATGAAAGGAAACTTTCAAATTTAGCATAAAGGTGTTAAGGAAGTCACCTGAAGTTTAAAGAAGACCAAGTGCAACTTACAATGTATCTTGCTCAGGAACTTCTGTGACATCTCCATGTCATCACTGGTGCAGCATCAGCTGGACTTCTGAAGTGAGGTGAGATGCCATTCAGCAAAAAACAGGAGGCTAATTTTAAATGCTCTGGGCTTCCCTTGGTTTTTACCTCCAGCTGTGTTTTCCTTTCCCATGAAAAGCCATGCATAACCAGAATTCTCTGATTTATTTGTGTATTTTTCTCTTTAATATTAAAATATTTTAACTATTTAAGTATTTTCTGAATTATATGCTACTTTTATAGTAAACTGTAAGGTTGCAGAATATGCTGAGCATAATTGTGGAGTATCCTTGATTCCAACAAAGACTCGATAATCTTGGAGCTCTTTTCCAACCTTAATGGTTTTATGATTCTATCAGGCAATTAAAAGCAATACAGATACAGTCCTGTCCAAATTAAATTTGGGGTGAAAGCAGACAACTCTTTTAAAGTCTAGAGAGGGGAGGCTCTTCCTGAAAGGTATTTTTTGGACAGCAAACTTTGGTAAGTATCCAGAGAGCAGGAGGAATGATGCGAACTAACAACACTCTCTCATTTGACTGACAACATGTTCTCCATCTCCCAGGAGTTCTCTCTGGGACCTGAACTTCTCCCTCCCTCATCACACCAAGATCTATTTTATTTGTTTCTGCCTTCACCAGTCCAGGCACTTCCAAATTCCACATTCAATGGACACCACAGGCATGTCTGAGAGAAAAGCAGAGAATCTCTGTTGTTGATTTCTGTTGCCAGCACCATCCTAGTGAGGGGCAACAGCTGTGGGAAATGCTCTGTACAGACACTGGATCCATGACTGGAATGTCAAGTCAGTAAATTTAGTAGCTCAGCTCCCATATCTCTACTTTCAATGCATAAACTCAAGCTTTTCAGAGCTTACAATGTGGCCAAGTTTGGGTTGGATTAGGCCAGAGGAAAATTCACCACGCTCATTTATATTGGGAATAGCTAAAGCTTTAAAAAAATTGTTTTAAGGGTACTGCTACCATATACAAAAATCAATACCAGCTTGTCATCCTCATAAATTGCTGGATGCTATCAGAAATTACTGGGAGAGAAAGTTCCATTGGAGAAACCAGTTAAGCCTAAAGCAGCATGAGAAACTTCCCTGGCATGGTTATGCCTGGAACTGACTCACGCCATGGGAAGGCTCGCTGGCAGAGGGTTGGCAGCTCGTCAGGACCCTGGACAGCGCCTCAGGGAGCCGGCAGTGCACTCTGCATAAGGAACACGGAGGGATTTTGGGAAGGGAGGGAAAAGTTCAGGGAATCACAGGTTAATTGAATGGTTTGGGTTGGGAGGGACCTTAAAGATCATCCACTTCCAACTCCCCCTGCCGTAGGCAGGGATACCTTCCACTAGACCAGCTTCTCAGAGTCACATCCAGCCCATCCTTGGACACTTCCAGGGATGGGGCAGCCACAGCTTCACTGTGCCAGGGTCTCACCACCCTCACAGGGAAGAATTTCTTCCTAAAATGCATTCTTCTGCACACCTTCATAAATTCTCCCATTTAATGCAAAGAATTCTACACTAAAGAGACAGTGATTTTTAAGATGACACAACCCAACTACAGCTCAGGCTTGGTATAAAGATTAAGGGTAATTTTGGGTATAGCCTCACATTTTTAGCACTTTCTCATTTGCAAATCAAGGGAAGGTTTTTTCAGCCTAGCTACACAAACACTCGCACCAACTTCAAAACACAAAATCAACTAATAAACAAAGATTGTGACAATGGTATTAACTACCTGGTTGTTTCTTTTCTTTTTTTTTTTTTTGGTTGTATTTCAACATTTATTTTACAAGTACTTTAGGCAAAACAAACCTAAATTATTAGAAGCAGTAAAAATTCAGAGCTTTGCAAACATTTCAGGTTATTTCTCACAATTTGCCAGAAAGCTCTTCCAGAATCTTTCCACTTATGATGAAAAACGAATTCTCTTTTAATAACAAACAGACCTTAAAAAAAAATCTGATCACTATTGTTTGAAAGCACTCAAAAGCAATAAGATGGTCACAAGACTTGATCTGACTGTTCTGCCCCTTTACAAACTCACTAAAGCTTGCTTTTTATGACTGATTGCTGTGCTGTATTAATCCCCGAGCATATAAAATGGGTCTACTGGAGACTGGGACTCCACTAAGGGAGGACAGGGAAGCTGTTGTATTCTGAGAATTAATCCATCCTGGAAAATCAAAAGCCAGCCACTCACAATACAGTAATCAGCATGTTCTCCACTGTGAAAGCCCTGTGTTTCCCTTTTAGGAAACACAACTATTACTCCATGATGTACTGAAACACACAAAACTCTTTTTTTTTTT